>WSFP011450756.1:0-19743 GCA_009831015.1 Picea engelmannii
CTTTTAGCTCAATGTCACTTTCAAATTATAACACCCTTGGCTGGAATGACCTCTAGTAACCCTGTTTACCCCTTTGTGGCCCTGGCTATAGTCTAACGGGGTTGTTTAGACCATTAAGCCTCCTCTCTAGAGCTCTTATTTGGAAAGGGATATTACAGTCCTCCCTTTCCGAAATTGCTTGTCCTCAAGCAATACCAATATAGGGTGTTGCAATACATGCTCACTTTCCCAAGTAGCATCCTCTACTGGAAGCCCTATCCATCTGATCAAGCACTCTCTAATGACCCTACTCCTTAGTTTCCGCTCTCGAAACTCCAGTACCTCCTTTAGAACCAACTCCAGTTGTCCTTCCTCATCCAATAGGGGAAGCTCCTCTGATGTGCTGATGAATTGTCCCACCACCTTTTTGAGGCAAGATACATGGAACACATTATGAGTCTTTCTCCCCTCTAGAAGCTCTAGCTCATAAGCAACCTCGCGTACCTGACGCATGATCCTGTAAGGTCCATAAAATCTGGGCTTGAGCTTCTCGGCCCCACTCTTCTTCAGAGATGATTGCCTATAAGGTTGGAGTCTCAAGAAAACCAAATCCCCAACGTCAAAGTTGTTCTCTATCTTGTGCCTATCCGCACTCATCTTCTGTCGATTTTGTGATATATGTAGGTTCTCTTTTAGCAATTTGAGAATCTTCAGACTCTCTATGATCCAATCCTTGGCCTTGGGAGCTCTGCTCTCTCCGAAAACCAAGTCCACCAAAGTGGGAGAATCATACATGTACAATGCTCGGAAGGGTGTCGTACCAATGGACATGTGGAAACTGGTGTTATAGCAATGCTATCCTAAATGTAGCCACCTGACCCATGTCATGTGTTGTCCACCCACATAGTTCCTCAAATACCTGTCCACCCACTTGTTGATGATCTCGGTCTGCCCATCTGTCTGAGGGTGATAGATCATAGTTGGTATTGGGTGTCAACTCTGTCCCCACCAATCTAAACAACTCCCTCCAAAATGTCCCAATAAACCAACTGTCCTTGTCACTGATGATGTTCCTCGGCAACCCATGATGTCTGAAGACCTCTCTGAAGAATAAATCGACTACCTGAACTGCATTGTACTATGTCGATATGGCATAGAAGTGAGTAAACTTGGTCAATCTGTCGACCACTACATAGATGCAGTCCTTACCCTAGACCTTGGGTAGGCCTGTGATGAAGTCCATCGATATGCTCTCCCATTTCTGCTCCGGAATGGGAAGTGGTTGAAGTAGCCCTGCTGGAAGTGTATGCTCTGACTTGTTCTGATGACAAGTCACACACTCATTGATGTACCTCATAACATCCTTTTTGAGGCCCTTCCATGAGAACCTCTCCCTGATCTTCCTGTAGTTTTTGGAAAACCCTTGATGGCCTGCTAGTGGTGAATCATGAACTGCTACGAGGATCTTCTTCTTGAGCCCTGAATCTGGTACTAAGTAAACTCTTCCCTTGTAGAATATGACATCGTCAATGAACCTATACCTGTCATCTTGAATCAGTCCATCCAGAACCTCACAAGTGAACTTGTTCTTGGAATATTCCACTAACAAGTGGGATTTCCCATCTGCTAAAAATCTCCATCAAAGAACATGTCGCAGGTCTCCTAGATAACGCATTGTCCACAATGTTCTTCTTCCCCTTGACATACTCTATGTTGAAGTTGAATGCATGTACCTTCGTCACCCATTTCTTTTGGCGCTCATTGAGGTCCTTATGCTCAAGGAAATACTTCAAGCTGTTGTGATCCGTTTTGACCACGAATTTGCTACCCACCAAATATTGTCTAAATTTGGTCAAGGCATGCATGATTGCCAGCATTTCCTTGTCATAAATGGAGTACAACCTCTTGGGATGATTGATATTCCTATACTTGAATACAATGGGGTGTCCTCCCTGCATCAAAACTACCCCGATACCCTCGTTTGATGCATCACACTCTAATACAAATGGCAAAGTGAAGTCTGGTAATGCTAACACTAAACAAGTGCCCATGACTTCTTTCATGTGATCAAAGCCTTTATGTGACTCATCGGTCCAGATGAAGGCCCCATGTCAGGTGAGATATGTAAGTGGTGCTCCAAGCTAAGAAAAACCTTTGACAAACCGCTTGTAATAACTGCATAGCCCAAAGAAGCTCCTCAACTCTGTCACATTACAAGGTGTTGCCAATCCATAATGGCCCTCATCTTCTCCCGGTGCACCTGTACCCCCTGTGAAATGATGATGTGGCCCAAGTAAAGTAACTTTGTCATACCAAACTCACACTTGGACTCTTTGGCGTATAATGAATGCACCTCCATGATGCTCAATACATCATCCAAGCGCCTCATATGTTCCTGCCATGTCTTGTTGTAGACCAAGATGTCATCGAAGAAAACCAAGACTGATTTCCTCAATTGATCCCTGAATATGTGGTTCATGCAAGACTGAAATGTATCCGGTGTGTTGGTTAGCCCAAATGGCATAACCAAAAACTTGAAATGACCAAAGTGACACTGAAATGTCATCTTCTATATGTCTTGCTCTCGAATGTTTATTTGATGATACCCATAGTGTAGATTAATCTTCGAGAAGAAAACTGCCCCATGCAATTTGTTAGCATTGGGAATAACACTTAGACTGTTGTAAGTGCAAGCCCAATACCCATCAGAATATAAATGGATTAAATGGTTTGAGTAGGTGGATCAGTAAGACTAGGAAAGAAATGGAGAGGGAAACAAAATGTCTACAGAGGCATTCCATTGGACATGGAGTCATAACATCCTACAGATCAAAGGCAATCAAATTGTATATCAGGCAAAGAGATATATAATGATGAGTAGAAGCATGGTGAATATGACAAAAGGAAGAACATCCATTATACAAAAATCCTTTCTACAATAGATAAATATTTTCTTAAATAATGAACAATGATTTAATGGGCAAGCTACAACAAATCCTCTATTGTTCATGAATCCATCAATCAATGGCATCTATGATCCTCAAAACCTGCAATATGTTCAAGCAAGAAGATAACAAAGAAGCGAGAAAACAAAGAAGACAATCTAATGACATCTCTCGTGAATATTTAATGGTAGAAAATATCATTACAAACAGGCCCTTGGGCTTACAAATGAGCAACTAAAACTGCTCATCCAACTCTCTCCTCTCTTGGCTCATGAATCCAACCCTTCTCCAAGAGATATCTCCTTCCTTAAATAGAAAATAGCATTCAAATATCCTTGGGAGGTTGAATCCCATCTCCTCCACTAGATTCTAAGCCTTGGAGATAGGTAGCAACAATCAAAGAGACAAAATCCAACAAACTGCTAATTTTCAGGAATTTGTTGGAAGTCATTAATAAATTGTTTCCACCTCAATGCATGAGGCCTTTGATGGAGATAAAACTTAGATGCAGGTGTCCCTTGACATCTAACTGATCCTTGAGAATCCATTCGAATCCTCCTTGACAGGTGGAAACCTCCCAACAAGGTGAATATCCAAACCGTAACCGCTACATGAAATTTCGTAGCGCCGCTGTAAAACAGTTTCTGCACATTTTGTAGCGCCACTTCTATGTCTAATATCTCTCTAACCATAAAACGTTTGAAAAATTGAGAGAGGTTTTTGTTATTTGTTATGTGATGAACAAAAACCTCCTCCAGTTTTCAAAAATACCTTCCCATTTGTTCATAATACGAGTTTTAAGTTAGTCACTTAGAACTAGCAGAAGCATCCTTGCAAAATAACTCTGCACATTTCGTAGCGTCGATCCTCTGTGCAATTTTGTAGTGTCCATCCTGAATTCAACTATGTGGATTTGATAGAGCCACTATGACACAGTCATGCAGAATTTGTAGTGCCACCGTTAAGTTCAGCTTAGGAGTTTTTGTAGCATATAAGGTAGCAAAATCACAGAACATACTACATAGATGATTCTGTAGCGCCATCGTAAAAATAACCAAATTTTCTAGTGCAAATTCTTGTGCTAACATAGGCTCCATGGGGGATAGAGACCTCCCTATGAGGCTCTAAGAACTCTTGTAGTTTCAGTGCCTTGACCATTTCATATCTGCATATTGTATTCCTGAAAACATCTCTGCCCCTTATTGAAAAATAAAAACACTGTCATAAGCTGCAAACTGAACTCACATTGTAGACAAATTCAAATTGAAAATCACATGCTCATGGAGTGAGATTATTTATGCACATCAATCTACACTAATCTAACTAGCTTAGCTTCTTTACTTAATTGAAGTCATACTTCCAATGCAGCCATGTGAGTATCTAACTGATGAAAATAACTCCTTCCATCCAATTGTTCAAAATAATTTTCAAGTGATAAGAAGCTTGCAACAAGAGGTTAGTAAGCAATGGATACTTACAACTATGATCTGAAATCATACCAACAACTGGATCATAAGAAACCTTTGAAAAATATAACTCTATGTAAAAATCCACAGGATCATGAAACTTATGAAAAGACATTTATAGTTGGTTAAGAAAACCATCTTGCTCCTCTATGAAGGTTGATTCATCAATAAAATGATGGTCCTCGTATACTTTACAGCTACTCATATGTTGTTTGATGTTTGTTGCGAGTGTAGGTATAGAAATGATAGACATTTCATCGTTGATTCGTGGAGTTTTATGCTCATTAATAGGTTCTAAAGAGAATTCCAACTGTTGCTGCAATTCTTCCCTATCTTCTTCATTATCATATATTGGTTGGCTGCTAATAAGCTCTGTATGTTCTTTAGTAAAGATCTACTCTTTATCATTTGAATACTCAAAGGAAACAATTTGATTTTCATGACAACTGAAAACAATAGATACATTTGATACATTGTCAAAAGTATCTACATCCTAGCTATCACTTTGAACATAATCAACCTCTTGATCATAATGGAAAGTGTCTTCTACTGCAACATACTCTTTAAGACTATTTGATCCTTTACTCAACAAATCAACTTCATAACAACATTCTTGATAAAGGAAATCAACTGCAAATTTCTCTTTGCAAAACAAACGAAATGCAGTATGAAAATGTCTAAGTGAAGTAATACAAGCAATTGGAAGTGATCTACACCAATCATGAGCTGCTCCATATAAAGAGTATGTAAACAATTTGATGAGGACATCTTCATGTATAATTTTCATCTTAAGCATGCACTCATGAAAGTCTGATAAAAAATCAACTGGTACTTCCCAATCCTCTCCTCTAAACCTAGGAAGGTAACCTTCCCATTCATCTCTACTAGGCACTGGATTTGGAAAACTGACTATCTTTGAAAAATCACAGAAAGGATACCTCTGAGCTAGGATCTTGTCCATTTCAAAAAAATGGAGTCTCCAATAGATATATGAATAGTGGAGTCTACATGGTGAAAGATAAGGAGTCTAAAAGTGTATAGCTTCAGTTCACCATCCAAAGCTAGATCTAATCATCATAGTTCACCCATGGAAGGTCTTTTCATTGACATCCCAGTCAACAACACCAAAAATGTTAGCACCGGGAGTCACACTTAGACCATTGTAAGTGCAAGCCCAGTACCCATCATAAAATAAATGGATTAAATGGTTTGAGTAGGTGGATCAACAAGACTAGGAACGAAATGGAGAGGGGAACAAAATGTCTGCAGAGGCATTCCATTGGGCATGGAGTCATGACATCCTACAGATCAAAGGCAATCAAGTTGTATATCATACAAAGAGATATATAACGATGAGTAGAAGCATGGTGAATATGACAATAGGAAGAACATCCATTATACATAAATCCTTTCTACAATAGATAAATATTTGCTTAAACAATGAACAATGATTTAATGGGCAAGCTACAACAGATCCTCTGTTGTTCATGAATCCATCAATCAATGGCAGTTATGATCCTCAAAACTTGCAATATGTTCAAGCGAGAAGATAACAAAGAAGTGAGAAAACAAAGAAGACAATCTGATAACATCTCTTAGGAATCTTTAATGGCAGAAAATGTCATTACAAACAGGCTCTCGGGCTTACAAATGAGCAACTAAAATTGCTCCTCTAGCTCTCTCCTCTCTTGGCTCATGAATCCAACCCTTCTCCAAGAGCTCTCTCCTTCATTAAATAGAAAATAGCATGCAAATATCCTTAGGAGGTTGAATCCCATCTCCTCCATTGGATTCTAAGCCTTGGAGATAGGTGGCAACAATCAAAGAGACAAAATCCAACAAACTGTTAATTTTAAGGAATTTGTTGGAAGTCATTAATAAATTGTTTCCACCTCACTGCATGAGGCCTTTGATGGAGCTAAAACTTAGGTGCAGGTGTCCCTTGAAATCGAACTAATCCTTGAGAATCCATTTGAATCCTCCTTGACAGGTGGCAACCTCCCAACAAGGCAAATATCCAAACCGTAACCGCTACAGGAAATTTGGTAGTGTTGCTGTAAAACAGTTTATGCACATTTTGTAGCGCCACTTATATGTCTAATATCTCTCTAACCATAACACATTTTCAAAAACTGAGAGAGGTTTTTGTTACTTGGAATGTGCTGAACAAAAACCTCCTCCAATTTTCAAAAAATACAGTTCCATTTGTTCATAATCTGAGTTTTAAGTTAGTCACTCAAAACTGGCAAAAGCGTCCTTGCAAAATAACTCTGCACATTTCGTAGCACCGATCCTGTGTGCAATTCTATAGTGTCCATCCTGAATTCAACTATGTGGATTTGGTAGCGCCACTATGACACAGTCATGCAGAATTTGTAGTGCCAGCGTTAAGTTTAGCTTAGGAGTTTTCGTAGCATATAAGGTAGCAAAATCGCAGAACATACTACATAGATGATTATGTAGCGCCATCGTAAAGATAACCAAATTTTCTAGTGAAAATTCTTGTGCTAACATACGCTCCATGGGGGATAGAGACCTCCCTGTGAGGCTCTAAGAACTCTTGTAGTTTCAGTGCCTTGACCATTTCATCTCTACATAATGTATTCCTGAAAACATCTCTGCCCATTATTGAAAAATAAAAACACTGTCATAAGCTACAAACTGAACTCACACTATAGACAAATTCAAACTCAAAATCACATGCTCATGGAGTGAGCTTATTTATGTACATCAATCTACACTAATCTATCTAGTTGAGCTTCTTTGCTTAATTGAAGTCATACTTCCAATCCAGCCATGTGAGTATCGAACTGATAAAAATAACTCCTTCCATGCAATTGTTCGAAATAATTTTCAAGTGATATGAAGCTTGCATCAAGAGGTTAGTAAGCAATGGATACTTACAACTATGATCTGAAATCATACCAACAACAGGATCATAAGAAACCTTTGAAAAATATAACTCTATGTAAAAATCCACAGGATCATGAAACTTATGAAAAGACATTTCTAGTTGGTTAAGAAAACCATCTTGCTCCTCTGTGAAGGTTGATTCATCAATAAAATGATGGCCCTCATATACTTTACAGCTACTCATATGGTGTTTGATGTTTGTTGCAAGTGCATGTATAGAAATGATAGACATTTCCTCGTTGATCCATGGAGTTTTCTGCTCATCAATAGGTGATAAAGATAATTCCAATTGTTGTTGCAATTCTTCCATCTTCTTCATTATCATATACTGGTTGGATGCTAATAAGCTTTGCATGTTCTTTAGTAAAGATATGCTCTGTATCATTTGAACACTCAAAGGAAACAATTTGATTTTCATGACAACTTAAAACAATAGATACATTTGATACAATGTCAAAAGTATCTACATCCTGGCTATCACTTTGAAGATCATCAACCTCTTGATCATAATGAAAAGTGTCTTCTACTGCAACATACACTTTAAGACTATTTGATCCTTTACTTAACAAATCAAATTCATAACAACATTCTTGATAAAGGAAATTAGCTGCAAATTTCTCTTTGCAAAGCAAACGAAATGCAGCATGAAAATGTCTAAGTGAAGTAATACAAGCAACTGGGAGTGATCTACACCAATCACGAGTTGCTCCATCTAAAGAGTATGTAAACAATTTGATGAGGACATCTTCATGTATAATTTTCAGCTTAAGCATGCAATCATGAAAGTCTAATAAAAAGTCAGCTGGTACTTCCCAATCCTCTCTTCTAAACCTAGGAAGGTAACCTTCCCATTCATCTCTACTAGGCACTGGATTTGGAAAACCGACTATCTTTGAAAAATCACAGAAAGCATGCCTCTGAGCTAGGATCTTGTCCATTTCAAAACAATTGAGTCTCTAATAGATATATGAATAGTGGAGTCGCCATGGTGAAAGACAAGCAGTCTAAAAGTGTCTAGCTTCAGTTCACCATCCAAAGCTAGATCTAATCATCATAGTTCACCCATGGAAGGTGTCTTCATTGTCGTCCCCGACAACGACGCCAAAAATGTTAGCACTGGTAGTCACACTTAAACTTTTGTAAGTGCAAGCCCAGTACCCATCATAATATAAATGGATTAAATGGTTTGAGTAGGTGGATCAACAAGACTAGGAAACAAATGGAGAGGGAAACAAAATGTCTGCAGAGGCATTCCATTGGGCATGGAGTCGTAACATCCTACAGATCAAAGGAAATCAAACTGTATATCAGGGAAACAGATATATAATGATGAGTAGAAGCATGGTGAATATGAAAAAAGGAAGAACATAATCTGAGTTTTCAAAAACACCTTCCCATTTGTTCATAATCTGAGTTTTAAGTTAGTCACTCAAAACTGGCAGAAGCGTCCTTGCAAAATAACTCTGCATATTTCGTAGCGCCGATCCTGTGTGCAATTCTGTAGCATCCATCCTGAATTCAGCTATGTGGATTTGGTAGCGCCACTATGACACAGTCATGCAAAATTTATAGCGCCATTGTTAAGTTCATCTTAGGAGTTTTCGTAGCATATAAAGTAGCAAAATCGCAGAACATACTACATAGATGATTCTGTAGTGCCATCGTAAAAATAATGAAATTTTCTAGTGCAACTTCTTGTGCTAACACAATTCATCCATCAACTTGTCAATGCGAGGGATAAGATACCAGTTCTTGATGGTTTTCTTGTTCAAGGCCCGGTAATCAACGCACATCCTCATGGTACCATCCTTCTTCAGAACTAAGACAACTGAAGAAGCAAATGGACTGTTGCTAGGTCTGATGTGTCCCATTGCTAGTAATTCCTTAATTGCTTTCTCTATCTCATCCTTGAACCTCCTAGGATGACGATAGGGTGGTTTGATCATAGGTTTTTCCCCCTCCTCCAACTCAATGGTGTGCTCAAACCCCCTGTCTGGTGGTCTCCCTGGTGGAATCGACCCAAAAACCTGTTGATGTCATCCCAACAAGTTCCTGATCTTTGTTTGATATTGTTGTCGACCCTCTGAATCCTTTCGCGTAGTGATCAAGCACTATGCGGCATATGTTACCTCCCCATGTCTAAATATCCTCTCCATCCTCTTGACCGAAACTGTCCTGGGTGCTCCTGTCAACATGCCCCTCGGAAAAATCCTCTTCTTGTCACTGTCTTTGAACCCCATCTCCAAGGTTTGGTAGTTGGTGGTGATTTTTCCCAATGTGATCAACCACTGGACTCCCAATACCACATCTATGTCAGATAGGTCAACCACATAAAATGTGTCTCTCACGGTGTAGTTAGCTAACTTTATCCCCAAGTTCAAAACTCTGTCTAGACACTCCATTGTATGGCCATCTGCTACTGCAACATCAAACCCCTTAAACTCCTCTATCCGAAGTGCCCATCTCGATACCAATGACGCATCAATGAAGTTGTGGGTGGCCCCACTGTAACACCCTGTTTCCCCCAGTCTGTAAAAATAACTATATTGGCCAAAAACTATGGCAAACTCAAAGATGTAAATGTTTGATTTGACAGACCTTTGTATAAAAGGTCGATGAATGAAAATTATATCAAGAATATGTGTCGCATGATTGCTGGGAGGGGGATGTGCTGAAAGAGACCACGATGGCTGATGAGAGGTGGTGGATGGGGCTGGGAATGGCTGTGTTAACTTCCACCGAACCGAAACCGTATTGGTTTGTACATGCTCGGAAACCAAAGCTCACTCTTAGATCCCTGAATGAATTACCCGCCCGGATGGTAGGTGGGGAGGCTCCTCAAGAGTAAATGAGGGGATGGGGGCGAACCGCCCATCCGTAGAAGCTCTCAGACCTAACCATCGGACATGGAAATTTGTGCCACATGCAACCTCTCAGAAAAAAGACAAGGAAATAAGTGTAGAAGGGGGGGGACAGAGCAAAGCACGCGCGACAGGAATCGCAGAAGGAGAACCAGAAGAACTCCGAAAAATATAGTGAGTCATGAGTAGAGGAGAAGGAGAGTAACCTTCGTCCTCGACTTCCGACGAGCGGGAAGTAGGAGACCGAGTCTCAAGCATCATGGTCCAGCTCGGGGGTGGCTAGTGGTAAATCCGATTGGAATCACTAAGCCTACGGTTGGGTGGAAACGAGCACCCCTCTCAGCAGTCGCGTCACACCTGGTGTTTTTCTGATAAGTGTTTATATCTCGTGTCTTGAATTGAATATAATGGATGCATGCTCATGTTTGTACACTCATAAATGATTTATGTATATCAGTGTTTGCCTGGTGTTTTGACCAGAAATAATGGATGCATGCTCATACATATATGACCATAATTGGTTTAGGTAGAGAATGAATAAGTTCAGATTATGAGCCCGTTCCCTTGAGATTTGTCCCATGTATTTGACTCACGCTATGCCCTGGTTTGATTTTCTCGAAGGCGCCTCCCCCCGGGAAGTTCCCTCACCTTCCAGAGCCGGCGTGAGTTCTTTTAAAGGACTACCGTTTTAGAAACCATACGAGCTTACCTCACCCTTGTCACAGAGTTCATAGCTTGGTAAATTAAGAAGGCCTTTTAGTCAAGTCACCCAGCCTGGGGATATTTACCCAGGAACCCGTTGAAGGATTTTGTAGTCTAAGTTTGGAAGCCTTGTACCCGAGAGAATGGTTTCCTCAGGTTTCGGCGTTTTGGCTCCCGGGAACACAAGTGCGAGACCTCCTGTCTTCGCATATCGCGAAATCCTGATTTGCAAAGCCCCGAAATGAGATGAGTAGAGTGGATAGGCTTCAGAGTTTCAGCTCCCGGGAACACAAGTGCGAGACCTCCTGTCTTCGCATATCACAAAATCCTGATTTGCAAAACCCCGAAATGAGCTGAGTAGGTGGATAGGCTTCGGAGTTTCGGCTCCCGGGAACACAAATGCGAGACCTCCTGTCTTCGCATATCGCGAAATCCCGATTTGCGAAACCCCGAAATGAGCTGAGCAGAGTGGATAGGCTTCGGAGTTTCGGCTCCCGGGAACACAAGAGCGAGACCTCCTGTCTTCACATATCGCGAATTCTCGATTTGCGAAACCCCGAAATGCGCTGAGCAGAGTGGATAGGCTTCAGAGTTTCGGCTCCCGGGAACACAAGTGCGAGACCTCCTGTCTTCACATATCGTGAAATCTCGATTTGCGAAACTTCGAAATGAACTAAGCAGAGTGGATAGGCTTCGGAGTTTCATCTCCTGGGAACTCAAGTGCGAGACCTCCTGTCTTCGCATATTGCGAAACCCCGACTTGCGAAACCTCGAAATGAGCTTAGTAGATATATGGGTTTCGGCGTTTCGGCACCTGGGGAATCGAAGGGTATGAACCACTCATCTTCCGATATGCAAAACCCCGAAAGGTAGAGTGTCGAGATATAATCCGAGCCATTGATCAATTCGACGATCGGTTAGACCCTTCTTTTTGGGTTTCGGCACCTCGAAAGACAGAGAACAGGGGAACGCTTGCATCGTGATTCCCCGAATCGTGAAAGCCGAAAGCGCCTTTCGGGTAAGGCTAGTGGTCATAGCCAATGATCACATGGGGAAGGATAAGGGAAGGTAGGGTCTGCACCTGGCCCATAGAAACTCGAGGGTTCTGTTCCCCGATAAAGAAGGAAGAAAAGAAAAAGGGCGAAAAATCTTAGTTACCATAATGGGTGTGTGACACCCACCATCTATCATGGTGATTGCCCGTTGTCGCTGAATAGTCCCTTTGATCCGGAGGGTATCATACCCTGGAACACCAGAAAGGGTCGCTATGACTCCTCTCTTTGCTGGTTTCCACCTGTTAGCTTGATCGGGAGGCTGTGGAACTACCGGTGGGTGGCTCCCTACCAGTGTTGGTGGTCTATGAGGAGGATGCTCCTCTGCCTGTGGTGGCTCCTCCTCTGAGCTAGTGGATCCACTGTCATGCTCCTCCTCCTCACTGTCCACATTGTCTGTTGCCACCTTAATATAATGAATCTCTCCCTTACCCATGCACTTGTGGCCTGGGACCCAAGGGTCCTTGCATGTGAAGCAGAGCTTCTTCCTCATAAGCTTTTGCCTCATCTCATCATCCAGCTTCTCCTCGCCCTTCCATTCTCTCTGGAATGGCTTCCTGTCTCGGTCCCTCTTTGGTACGAAGGGTTTGGAAAAGGGTTTAGTCTTCGACGTTGAGTCTGCCAAATCTCGAGTGTGTAAGATGGCATCCTGCAAGGTGTGAGGCATGTATGCCTTCACCCATCCTCTCAAGGGTTTTGTGAGCCCCTCTGTTAATAACATGATCAGCCTGGGCTCAGATATATCACTGCCATTGCCACCTGCTGAAACTCTGTGATTAATGCCTTTATTGTGCAAGTTTGTCTCAAATGGGCTAGATCCCTTAAATGGATATCTGGATCCCTCCTACTAAACCTGTCCATGAATCTCTCTGTGAACTCCCAGTAGGAGGTGATGTGACTGTGTCCCAACATCACCAATCCATGATGCCACCACTCATGTGCCTCACCCTCCAAGTGTAGGGTAGCGAAGTTGATGGCTTCTGTCTCGGTCATCTGGTTGAGCTTGTAGTACGCGTCTAGATTTTGTACCCAAGCTCCGGTTGTGCATTTGGACGATCGGTCAAAATAAGGTATAGTGTGTTTACCAATTTTCTGGATGAAATCGATGTTATGTCCCTACTGTTGTTGTTGTCCTCCTCTCTAAGGCTCTCTGGGGCGGTTCCTGAGTCTGAGTTCACAATACTTGACCAGGGTCATGTCCTGATGGAAGTCGCGACCCAATGTTGCATATTCCCTCCTATATTCTGCAATGTCCTTTACCTGAGTGGGCAACCTCTGTGTTATCGGTTGATGTGTTGCTACTAGGGGTGTCCTCTGGAAACTGGGGAACAATGGCCTCAGAATCCTACTCGAAGAGGTGTATGTGCAAGTAGGTGACTAGGGTCTATTGCCTGCCCTTGAGTTTCCCTGTGCTACATGTGGGCTTGTGTGCCCAGGGTGCCCACTATAACCAATCTATCAACCATCTGCACTAAAGACCGAGTCATGGCCTACTGACTGACTACCAGATTGTTGAGTATCTGCATGAAGGCTGCCTCTGGTTCCATGGGGGCCTTACCACTACCCTCTAGTCTCTCATATCTGTCTCCTAACATCCTCTCTGTCTCATGCTCAGCCTCACACTATGACCTTCTCTCTGCTTCCCTGTGTGCCTCTTCCTCTTCCTTTGAGCTAAGAGGGAAAGGGGGGAAATAAGGTTTGGGTCTTCTCTCCTTGTGTCTATTGCAAGTGACATATTCATCACCTATGTGCTCACGGTCCTCTGGGTCCTCTACTACACTCATCGTCTTTAGTCATAGCCTGACAGGACTAAAGCTCTGATACCACTGTAATATCCCAGATTCGGCTAGTATAGGAAACTCTGCTAATGTGTGTGTATGATTAATTGTTTACAACATATAAATGAACATACAAATAATAATGGTGACAAAATACTGCAAAGCTTATATTATGATATCTTTGTGGAGTACAAATGTTGAATGTAGCTCAATAAAATAAATCACTCAGCTAGATCAGTGACAAAAGGATCTTAGCCGGAATACAATAAGTAAACTAAAACAATAGTACCCGATATTGGGAGAATATTGTGGGATCAATGGATGAGATGTAGAATCTGCTGCAAGCTATGACAACTCATACGACAACTGCTGCAAGTCTGGAAAGTTCGCCCTCGTGGCGAGACCTCTCAGATTGTCTTGGAAACTATCCAAAACAGTGCGCCCTGCTGTCTCTCTCAATCCTGGTGACTCACCGACCCTCTGTTGGTATGCCCGAACCTTGGATGGATCCCCCTGGGGAAATGCACCCCCTCTGATACTAGAAAACTGTGCCCTAGTGATTCCACCAATGGAATCGACTGATATGTGTCTCAAACTGATCACCTTGGCCTACTGTGAAATGGGTCGAAAGGATTTCCCTGGATCTGATCTAATGATCTCTCAAGAACCCCAAATGTGTCCTCCCCAAGTGCCGCAACCTCGACGGCTGGAAAATGCACCCCAGATGATTTCTCCGTCGTAATATGAAGAGAAACTGAGAAAAATATGGACCTTGCCTTCGTCTCAACTGGGTCAGAAGGGAATCTCTAGATTCTCCCTGAATGGGACAAGTCGACTCATTACCTCTTTAGAAGCTGCACCCTCACCCTGAATAAGTTGGCCCTTGCTACTGGAAACTGTGAAACTATTGTTGAAGACTGATGGAAGACCTGTGTGATCTCCCTGGTGACTAGGGTGTGTCTCTCAACACCGAAATCAACTATTGGTGTATTCCTCCTGGAATCCATTGAGCTATCTCTCCTGAGATGCGCCTCTCTCCTCAATGACAAGTCAAAATATGCATAATGATGAATTAGGTCACTTTACCTTCTCATACAGCTGCCCAAAACCCTAATTCATTCTTGACTCTAATTTTAGCTCATCTGTTCTATTTTTAGCTCAAGTTGGCTTAAAAGCGCTTTTATCCACTTTTAGCTCAATGTCACTTTCAAATTATAACACCCTTGGCTAAAATGACCTTTAGTAACCCTGTTTACCCCTTTATGGTCATGGTTATAGTCTAACGAGGTTGTTTAGACTATTAAGCCTCCTCTTTGGAGCTCCTATTTGGAAAGGGACATTACATCTCATTAGTGTGAGAAACAAGTGCATTCGGTTCAGGTTCAGGTCGATTCGTGTCACAAAAATTGTACAAATTGTTCGTTAGGTCGAGAAGCCCGCCAACAACAATCAACTTACCTTTCTTCAAATCACAAACATAGAACCGATCTGACCAAAAATCCACAATCTTACATGTTTGTGTTAACTGAGCAATAAACAACAGATTGACACTGAGATTTGGCACATGATTGATGTCGACAATATTCCCATGTTGACAAGAAACATGACCCTAACCATCAACATTGAGAGCAAAATCATCAGCAACATAGATTTTCCTTTCCTTAGCTTCATCCAACCACATGAATAAGGAAGCATGCTTAGCCATGCGGTGAGTGCACCCAGAGTCGACTACCCATTCGTTTTGTGTAGAATGAGACAACAAGGCCTGAGGAGTTTCGACTTAGAAGGTGAAATTATCAACGGGTCAATGTACAATGGAGTACATATCTCCTTCAAGGTGTTTAATCTTCTCCTTCAAGTCGTCTCGCGTCTTAAAGCAAGTTTTCTACACATGTCTTGTCTTTGCACAGTATTGACATGTCTTCTTCTTTCAACTTCGTTGTGTGCATTTGCCTGTCTCTAAGGTTTCTAGTCATGGTATGTAGGGTTCTGTGTAGAGACATCAAATCGTACTTTATCCCTGGGATCCATCTTGCCCTTTCCCTTGAGCAAGTGTGCCAGGTGTTTACCACCAAGGCCTTCTACAAGCAATCTATTTCGATCAGTAATCAAAAGACCATAGAAAGCTTCAAAGGTGTAATCCTTACCATCATCCTTCTGTGCTTGTTAGTTGGTGCAAAAATTCGACATGAACACATCGAATGGTGTTCTCAAGTTCATCAGGACCAACTCGATGAGTTGTCCATCTTTTTTTATGATAATTCTTTCCACATTTTCCCAATTTCAACTGGAGTTCTTTGACACACGCCAAATAATCCTCCATTCTCTCAAAGGAATGAGGATCAAGAGAGATCAACTCTTTCTCCAACTACATGACGTGACTCTCTTTAACTCAGTTCAACAAAGACTTCAACTTCTTCCAAACTTGATGAGGACAATTGATTCCACTAAGGTGAAAACAAACCTCCCACGAGATGTAGGTCGTAATGACCCCTACAACCTCATCCTTGCCATCAACAACGAACTTTGCCTGGTCATTTGTTGGATCTAGAATTGCAACCTTCATATATTGCCACAGTCCTTTGCTCTTTAGTAGGGTTTCCATATCTGGTGCCCATACCATATAATTTGATCTGTTTAGAGCAACAAGATCAATCTTCGAGGCCATCTTTGGTATCTAGACAGAGTAGTTTGTTTCCATAAGTTCCAATCAACAAACCACCGACCCAGAGTCAATCACACAATAGATCCAACTCATCAAGGTTTGCAGATAACAAGTCGAGGTTTAAACCATAAAATCTGATACCATGTTGGGGAATATGGTGGAACACTACATAAAACAAAGAACACAACACTATAGATAATCGAAGAGGAACAAAAAGTTTCGAAGACAAAGGGTAGTGTCTAAAGACACTGTTACAACACTTAAGCAAAGTGCACTGTGATAAAAACATCACAATGCATGTTGTACATCTTGATCCATATGATCTATTGCACAATCTCCATGATTGATAATGACCCAAGGGGTATGCTTTTATAGTCTCAAGATTTCACCAATTTCCATAAAATCCAGAAGATCTTGTTCACATGTAACCGTCGACTGTTAGAGTTGACTCCCCCAAATCTGCTTTGTCGAGTTGACTTGACAGGGATGCTCGACTCGACCACCTATGCGTTCAACTCATAGTCGATTGTTGGGCTGGTCGATCCACCACCCAATTATCTTCGACTGCTGGTCGACTATCCGATCGATATGCACGTTGACTACTCGACCAACTGGTGTAGTGTGTTGGTCAATAGTTTGATCGACTGTATCTAGATGTAGATCAACCTCTCGATCGATTGAACCCAAAAAATGTGTGATGAACCATCCATGCTTGATGTTCCAACATCGAAGACCCTCTAGTTGCATTGGGTAACTACCACCTTGTTGAAAAAACCTCAAGCTATTGCAAGTATCCAAATTGCCAATTATTAGACATAAAACAAAAACTTTTTGGGGTCACAAAGTGTTCAAACAAAAGAGGAAATACCAATTCAATACAAGTGTAAACCCATTAACATAGCCCTAACATCCAATAAAGTGAACAATAGCCATGCATCATGTTAAGTGACCATAGCCCTAATAAAAACATCGTCGATCACACATAAACCAAACACGCAATTGATACTCTCAGATTTAACAGAGAAGGCTACAAATCAAATATCCCTCTTCCGAGGGATAATTTTAAGGATGTAAATTTATATTAAAATGTAGAAACCTCGACTAATCTTACTCTTCCTTAATATGCAAAATGTAAAATGTTTGGAAATACTTTTGGTCGTGACCTTAAAATTAGATTATTATTGTACAACCTCAGTGGGCCTAATGGTTAAGAACATGTGTTTCCTCCTAAGAGATCACAAGTTCAAATCTAGATGGGGTAAGGTATGTATACCTTTGTAAACTTTACTAGTGAAATCGCTCGGCGAACATGTCCCTTGTCCCACAAACAAGGGGGTCTCATACACCAATTTGGTGTTGGCTTGATTGTGACCTTAAAAATAAATTATTAGTATTATATATATATAATTTTTATAAAATTATGACCATTTTTAAAGTAAAATAATTTTATTCTATGAAATTTGTAAAAATCCTTTTTAGAAAAAATGAAAATTGATAATATTTTTTTTTTTGAGAAAAACTATGAAAATTAGCCATTTGCTAAATTTAGCCGCTCCATCTCCTTTAAAAAAAATAAACCCGACGTGTCCATTGAAAACAAAAGATTTGAGCCATGCTATATATGTCATAAGTATTGAAAATCTGATTTTGATTAACTGCTGACGGAGCATGTTGGTTAAAAAAAACTAAACCGGACATAGCCATTGAAAACAAAAGATTCGAGTCATGCTATATATGTCATAAGTATTGAAAACCTGATTTTGATTACTGCTGAAGGAGCAGGTTGGTTTGGTCAGATTTCTGCTCCATGAAACTGCTTACATGCATACAGCGTTTCGTTCTCACCATCTCTTTATTTATAACTACTTTGGTTTTCATTAAGCTGCAGGAGGAGGCAGGTGCAGCACTGAAAAACACATAGAAAAACAAGTCTCGGGCGACCATGGCGGGCAACAAGACATTCACCCTGTCGAAAGAGAGCGAGCTTAGAATCGAAGTTGGGTGGGATGCCCCCCTCCGCTTACAGCTCACCTCTGGCGCCGCTGAAATCTTCGGCACCGAGTTGCCCCCTCAATACTGGCTCACCTTCCCTCCTGCCCACAAATTCGCGGTATGAAAAACCACATACACATTTCAGTTTCTAGTATAAACGGTAAAATAGGCCTTTTATTGAATTAGCATGTTGATCTGGGTGGTTCATGTAAAAAAAAGGTTGGCATGTTTTGAGAGATTGATATCTCTTGATTTGGTAGTTTATCTGTGTTTTAGGAGGAAAAAATTTAGAAGAGTTTAGCAGGGCTTAAGGGTTTAGGGTTTTGGAAATGACGAATTTCAAATATTTCCTTATAATTTCTTCAAACGTTTGTAACTGTGAAGTGTTTTTAGTCTTAAGTATCGCTCTGGTTGTTTTGCCCCCTTTCCATTTCAGGCTGTGACAGGTGTTTTAAAATTTTATTTTAAATTTTCTCTATTTTTTTCAATGGACGAAACAATACCCAATGTACAAAGCGTATGAAAGAAAATGTGCCGCACATAGATATCAGCCTATTTATTTTGTTGTCGGGACTTTAATGTCCCGGACGATCAGACATCTCATGCACTTCTCGGGCATCATTTGAAAACGAGGCAGCCAACTGCGGATGGAGGCAAGCGACAGCGTCTTATTAATGCGCGATTTCATTATCTGCCCCTGCCAAGCCATGCATTCCAAGTATACATACCGGCTGTATATACCATGTATGCGATGGCCATATATATACCCACACATATATACCATATATACACACTGACAAGTCTGCAGTATATATAGCAGTGTTCCAAATATCTCTCATTTGTTTTTCTGATTTTGTTCGAGTTTTTTGGGCTGAGGAGTTTCCTGGCTTTTCAGGCCCGAGTTTATGCTTGCTTTTTACCGATTCTTTTCAGATTTCCCGAGTAGATGACCCCTGCCGAGTTTTTATCAATGTTGACTTGTGCAATACTGATATATTAGCCAGTATACATATTGACATATATACTTGGTATATACAGCAGTATACTTAACAGTCCCGATATATATACTTTTGGTATATATACCAAGTGTATATATAGACACATATACTAGTGTTACATGGGTATGTGTATCCACACCCTTGGGACACATCCCAGATGGGGACGATGTATTGGTGACATGGGGTATGTCCTGGGTATGGCCAGGTCCCACCCAATTCAATATGGTATACAGGGGTACGTCCCCATCCCTGTTCTTCGTGTCTCAAACCGATGGTCTCACCTTGTGGGACAGGGTACTTCCATGCATCCCCTACATGTGTGTGTCTTCTCCATGCCAAAAAAAGGGAAGAAAAAACTGTAACTGCTCCCGTGCTTTCCTAGGTGGTCCACC
>ML871836.1:9099-19743 GCA_009831015.1 Picea engelmannii
TTGATTTATGGGATACCCATCACATGGCCTCATCAAATAGAATTTTCTCATACTTGGAGACTTGTTCTAGACCATCGATCTTCATGGGAGATGATTCTTCTGTAGAGGTCTGTGGTAGGGGTAGATTTGATCTAGACCATGGATGGTTTCATGATGTACTTCATGTTTCAAAGCTTTCAATGAATCTTCTCACCATCTATCAAATCACTCATTCAGATTTAGGGAATAAGGTGGATTTCACTCCAAACTCAGTTATTATTTTTGACTTGTCATGTGGATCAAAAATTATCATTGGTGAGGTTAATCACCATTCCAGGTTGTACACCTTATCTCATTTCACTCATAAATATTATTATGTATCTCTTCTAACACATGTTGATGAAGAGTCCAGGTTATGGCATGAGAGGTTTGGGCATCTGAATTTTAAATATTTAGATCATCTTAGTAGGGGTGGAATGGTAACACATGTTGATAAAGAGTCCAGGTTATGTCATGAGAGGTTTGGGCATATGAATTTTAAATATTTAGATCATCTTAGTAAGGGTGGAATGGTAGATAGCTTACCCCACATTGAAAGAGATGGCCAACTATATGTTGCAAGATAGAGCACTACCTCCAAATTTATGGGATGAAGATATCAAATATGTATCCTACATTACGAATATATTTCCTCATAAATCATTCAAGGGAGTCACTCCATATGAGGCTTGGAGTGAGAAGAAAACAGAAGTCTCTCACTTCATAATTTTTGGTTCCCATGCATGGGCCATGATCCCTTCCAATAGGAGGAAATCTATGGAAGCTCAAAGTAAGTGTTATGAGGAAAATCACTCTGTTGCATGGAGTAAACCACAACAGACGGAAATGGCTGTAGAAATCAACTCTAATATCAAGTATTTTATATAAACAAATATGATAACAAGACAAGATAAAGAGCCTACCTCATCCATATGTTCGATGAAGTCCATCATTTAGCGCTTGATGCAAATCTATATACCTCCAACTTGTCCTCAAAAACCAAGATACATAAGCATATGGTGATAATATATAAATTTAGCACATATAATAGCATAATCCATCAATATTCATAACAAATATGCCCATGGAATAACAATTCAAATATTTGCAAGACATTAATTGGACAAGAAAAGAGTATTTCTATTAAAAAGTAATCAATAGAAGTGTATCAATGAAAAACTTCTGTGTTGGCACGTTCGGAACCGAGAAACCAAGTCCCTTCCAGCTGGGCCTCCACCACTTCAATCCTTCACCAAAGGAAAGCTCATATAAGAGATACAATGAGGTTCTCCATCAAATAGGGAAGAGATTGGGGGTTGAATAATGTGTTCAGACTTAAAAGGAAAAAGGGATGCAAACTCAATATGAAATGAATAATTTCTCCAGAATAATTTTTCTCTCAAATTTGAATTCTTATTCGTTTTACAAAGCTTGGATATGGCCCATTTATATCCTTCAAATGGAACTGAAGGGTTGAGTTGGAACATTTACAGTATATGGAAGGTCAAGGATCATGGATCTCGTGACGTGACATGGAAACCCGACATCATTTTTTAATTTTGGGAACAAAACCCAATGTACATGGGATGTAATGGTGTAACCTGTGTATACGCATGATTTATAGTTGTCAGGGTGCATGTATGTAGAAAAATATGTTTTTTAGATCTAGGAATTTTGAAAAGGGGACTTCAAGTATGCATAGGGAAATGGAAAAGGCCTTCTGAGTAAGTTGCATGGGGCGAGGAAAATCTTGCTATAACAGTAAGGAGTGTATTTTTGTTGGATATCTAGAGGAATTGAAGGGATACAACTTATTAGATACTACTTCAGATACACAATTCATTCAAAGGAGTGTTAAGTTTGAAGAGGGTCCTTCACAGGTACTTCCTGAGAAGTCCACACCTCCATCTCCACCTCCACTAGTTGCAAACAATTCATGAGACTTCTTCCGATCATATTTCTAATAAGATATTTGAATATGATATTTCTGATCATAAGAAATAATTTTCAGGTCCATATCATTACTATGACGGAAACAACAGACTCTTCAGGAATCAGGTGCTCTAGTGGGTGATCCTCTTGATCCATGGAGAACTATATCTTAGTTTGTGAAGCCTTCGCGAGATTTTACTACCATGGAGCCATTGCTTATTATTTATTTTTATATGGTACTTGTATCATATCCTTAGTCTTATGCAAAGGCTAAAGGAATACCCCATTGGGAGGAACATATGAAAGAGGAGTACAATTAATCCCTAATAGAGAACAACGCATGGGAGTTGGTTCCTCTACCTTCCAACATGAAACTTGTTAGACGTACGTGGATTTTCTAGAAAAGGAGGCTTTATAATGGATACATTACAAAGTATAAGGCTTGGTTAGTAGACAAAGGTTTCTCACAGGTACAAGGCATTGACTATGAGGAGACATTTTCATCAGTTGCCAAATATTGATTCCATTCGGTTAGCTCTAGCTATTACAACAACTATAAAGTGGGAGGCACACCATATCGATGTGAAAAATGCATTATTACATGGAGATATTAATGAGGAGATATATATGTATAATTCATAGGATTATGTTTAGGATCCATTATTAGTTTGTAGGTTGAGGAAGTCATTGTATGGACTTAAGCAAGCACCTTGGGCATGGTATTCTAAAATGGACTCGTATCTTATCTCTAGAGGTTTTATTAGATGTATATCAGATCCTAATGTGTATATGATAAGGAACACATATTTTATTATACTTATTGTTATATATGTCTATGATTTACTCATCACAGGGAGCTCAACCTCCTCCATTGTTGTAGTGAAGACCGCTTTGCATGACAGGTTTTCTATGACATATATGGGAGTGTTACATTACTTTCTTGGTCTTGAAATTAGCCAAAATGATTCAGGGATAAATATGTCTAGGTACAAGTATGCCAAATATCTACTTGATAGGTTTCATATGATATATTGAAATACATCTCCAACACCCTTTCAGTCAGGGGTTATACTAGAGGATGGCAATGCATCGTCTTTTGTTTATTGTACTAGATATCGATAGTTGGTGGGGAGTCTTCTCTACCTTACACACTCTCAATCGGACAACTATTATGTAATTGTATCAATTTATAGGTACA
The DNA here is from genome assembly GCA_009831015.1 of Picea engelmannii. Lineage (NCBI taxonomy): Eukaryota > Viridiplantae > Streptophyta > Pinopsida > Pinales > Pinaceae > Picea > Picea engelmannii. Next base: position 12,248 of record ML871836.1, read on the forward strand.
TACAGGAGACTCATGAGCTTCAATGGAAGGAAGTAAAGATAATTCTTAGATATGTCAAGGGGACTACCAGTTTTGGTATACACTATGAAGCAAGATCTTCCTTGGATCTTCCTGGTTATACAGACTCAGATTGGGCATGTGATAGCACTAATTTCAAGTCCACTTTAGGATATGTCCTCTACCTTAGATCAAGACCTATATTTTTTTCAAGTAAGAAGAAATCAATAATTTCTTTATCATCAACAGAGTCAGAATACATGGGTGCGGTGAATGTCACTACTCTAGCTATTTGGTTGCAACACTTTCTTACAGAGTTGGGAGTTCATTTTCATCTTCCAATTATATTTATATGGTGTGATAATCAGAGTACTCTCAAGATGTGTAGAGACCCAGTTCATAGGTAGCAGACCAAGAACATCGATGTTAATATACACTTTATTCGAGGATAGATTCAGGATGGAGTCATTGATATGCAATTGTGACAATGTTCAGAGTAGATGGTAGACATATTCATGAAGCCTTTCACCAACCAAAATTTTTTCTCATTAAGGGACATTATAGGAGTGAGGGATACATCATCTTAGCAACTGAACATGTTAGCATTATTTTCTTGTTAGAAACATATTTTGAGGGGGTGAGGGAGTTCCCACTAGTTTTTCCCTCTTTACCCCAGTTTTGATCAGTTGTTATGCATCTATGCTTGTACATGAGTACCTAACATGGATTCATATTGATGGGACTCATCATTGTGCACACCCAGGTTGTGTTTCAGGGGGGGTCTTGGGGTACATGCTCAACTACATACTTAGTGACATACTCATTTTTTCCATTTTTCCTACTAGTTAGGAGGAATGTTATTTATAGCATGTATATTTATAGCAGGTCTATTTAGCTGATGGATTCCTATATGTAATACCATGTCAAAATACCATGGGTTTCCAAAACCATGGGCTCATAAACCACCATTACGAAAATCCTATTTTTTAGCTACCATTAGGCCAATTCCTATTTTTTAGCCACCATTAGGAAAAATCCTATTTTTTAGGAGATAATTCCTATTTCCTTAATTTTAGGAGATATTTCCCATTTCATGGCTATAGATCACACTTTATTAAGAATATTAGCATCCTATGGAAGTGTGCATTACCCATCTAATACTTGGAGTTAACTCACTTCACTTATTTAGTGACTTTCCATAATTAGCAAATTCTCACTCAGTTAGGACTTTAGTTCCATTCTTGGACTCTAGTCTTATTCTAGGAGATTTTTTCTATTATGGAATGCATGTTGACTTCATCTAGAGTTCTCACTAAGTTAGCACCTATATTTTTTACCTTTTCTTATTATTAGCAACTTTTGACTTTAGTTAATTGTTGTTATTGGGAGAAGTTACTTTTTTACTTGTGCATGCACATGGAAATCCCAACCTAGTGCGCATTAATCCTTATGTGGAGAGTCTTATATATTGTAATCACTATCAACGATTAATACATTGTGATTAGATTTGGTTTATTAGTCTCTTATGTGTGAGGATTGATTCTATTTTTCTCTCTCCTCTATCTCTTTTTCAATTATCTAGTGTAGTATTTCCTTCTCACAATTAGGTCTTGGATTGTGGTTTAATCCTACATTGAGGAAAACGTGATTTGTGAGGGGGGGGAATGTAACATCCCCACTTTCGAACCCCAAATTAGCGATGTATATTGTAAATTTGATGTATGGTAGTGGGCCAAGCGATGTAATATGTAAATGATGTATATAGAAATATAATAAATAAAATGTATCTCCAATTGCAGATGGACATAGATGGATATTTGGGGGCTTAGTTTCCACAAGAAAGGTAGGGATCCAAGGGGGGGAGTTTAACCATGTCTATTAAACCCCAAACCTTTTTCCTTTCTAAATTATCCTTACTTTGAACTTTCTATTATATGTTGAGTGTTCTAGAGCCCAATCATTGAATTCATGTAAGAGGTTGTATGTGAGAATTCATATCCCATAGTTATTGAGAGCATGGGGGTTGAGTAAAATCAGATTTGGGAAAACTTTAAGTCAAGAAATAAAGAGAAAGAGAGGAAATTTGTATGGGTGGAGGGGGAAAAATTAGGGATTCATGATTTTTCATATAGAATAGTTTTTACATGGATATTTTTGGACAACAAGAGATTTTGGAATGATGAAGCTTGAAGGAAGACATATTGTGCATGTATGGTAGATGTTTTGAGCTATAATTTCATGGGAAGAGAGGTTGTGAGCTTGTGAGAAATATTCTTTTTGAAAATTATCAAGAGAAACAAGAATTTTGGTTGATTTGTCAATTCATATTGTAGTTGTAGAATTCTTGTGGTCCCAACAGAGATATTTTATGTCCAACCTATGTTGGAAGCCCTAGAAGGGAGTGGGAAGGCCTGAGGGACTATGAGCAATGAATGGGGATCCCATCCCTTTGGTTTTTCAGGTTGTGGGGAAGAGAGTTTGTGAACTAGAACTAGCTATGGGAATTGATTGTTGAGGGGGTGACATTAGCCAACCTTAGGAACCACCATTTCTTGTGTATTCATAGCCTCATCTTAGGGGTGACCTTTTATTGAGAACTGGAACAACAATTATATGATTGGGAGGAACATCCCTCCTCTGCAATGGGTTTCATATTTCATAAGATACATTTTCCTATTTGTTGTGATTAATTATGTTAAATGTTGATATAGTTGATGGTCATTTTACTCTGAGATATTTTGGTTATTTTTTAATGTTGTGAAGTAGAAAGATGCATGCAAGTATCTAGTTATGTTGTTGAATGTTTTTAGTTGTCGTTGTGCACATATAGGTACTTTCATTTACATTTTTAATTATCATGGACGATTGTATAAGATTGAATTTCATGTGGCGTGTCTTATTTCCACATTTAGAATTGGTATCATAATTTTTTATTTAGCCATTTTTAGTCGTAATGGGACCCATATTGGGTCTAGGTGTGTTACAAAACATCACATAGTACCTCATCTTTGAGGGGATTGATGTCGTTGGAAAAGAGACATTGTTGGATGACATGGAGATCTCATCCCTAGCTCAACCAACCGATGGTGTATGGTTGGGGGTGTGGTGTTTCCAACAACTTTAATCACTTGATGACCTTAGTCAATATCAGTTTCTTTTGGCTACTACTATCAACAATGACATGTAGTGGATTTCCCTTCACCCACATCTATGAATGGAAGAGGCGCTCCCCTTCCTCAAGATCCTCCAACTCTTATGGTTGGATATTTGCAGTTGTAATGGTAGCATTGGTTTCAACGTCAATGATCCACTTTACCTTATCCCACTCTTAATTATAGTCTAATCCATAGTTTGATTATTTTTCTTTCATCTCAGCCAACAATGATTTTTTCAAGAAATATTCATCAGTGTTGTGGCGAGTCTTTTTTGCAAATCACACCACTTTACAATGTCCTTATTTGACTTCCCATTACCCTTATTTTCCTATGGCTTGGATTGGTTGTGTTAAGGGTGGAACTTCTTTCTCTATTCTCTATTCTATGATTTAGGGATACCTTTATCATGCTTTTGTTGTGACATATTTGCAAACCCAAACTCCCACTTACACCTTTGCTTAAATTTATGCTCGATTTTGATGGAATATAGATAAGTGGATCCCAATGAGGATATATCCAATATATTCACCTATGTTTGGATGTTCCTATGTAGGACACTGCAGTAATTCAAAACCAGGTGTTGCTCAGATTCTCTAATACACAACTTTGAGTGTAAGGTTTGGAATATATTAGTGTACATCAACACCATCTAGTCTCTCTCCTAACGCAAAGTTGTCCATCTCATGTACTGGTCATCATAGTTTCCAACATGGTATAATACATCGTTAAGGGCATAAAAAAATGTCACCTCGGTGGGTTCTATCCTAAATTTGGTATATTCATATTCATTATATCTCTCCCAATTAATTTCCCACCAATATTTTTCATGGGAAAGGACTTTAAGGAGTGAAAAAGTGATCTTTTTTATGTCAGGAATTTTTTGAACAAAGTAATAACCCTCTAAAATATTTTGTTAGGGACCTAACCCCTCACATAGGTAGAATAATATATTTCCATGTAATAAAGGTCAATATTCATAAGGCCTAGAAATAAGGAAGAATAAGTCAAATGTAAGAAGACCTAATAGAAGCTTCTTGGATATTATTGTAATAAAGATCTTCTCTGCTGGAGGTTTCCCCCTCGAAGATGAAAGTGAATATTCCTCTTAGTAATCAAAGTGATCTTTCTAGTGTTATTCTGGTATTATTTTGGTACTATTGTGGTGTTGTTATGGTTATATTGTTGTTTATATGCCATTTCTAGCTAATTATTTATGTTCTACATACTATTTTATATCTGGAATATTACAAGTGGTATCAAAGCACCTTCCTTGGCAGAAAATTGTGGGTTAATTTTTTTTTTCAAGGTAGAGACATATTCTGGTGTCTTTAAGCTACAAATATCTTTCATTATGCACATAAACCCGTGGTCGGGGATTCATACATGCATGAAATACAAGTGGTACTTAAGAGAACATCTCTTGGCCACCCTTCTAACCCTTGTTGGTACCCCTTAGAGTGGTATTGCATCAGACAACACATGTATACGGATCGACCTAGATCTCCTAAAGCCCTCCATAGATAAACTGATCAGTTTCCTGACTACTATAGTGCCACTAAGAATAGCACTCGGGAAGATACTCTCTAGTACTTGGGTAGTCGGGTAGTACAACTAAGGGCACGGTCTAGCCTCCTTAGTTGGTGCCCTGAGATATTGGTCCGAGTACTATTGTTGGACCCCGCACATATATCAGAGAGCTATAGCATAGGGAAAAACCTTGTCTTTAGAACCCTTGAATACCCTAACCCTTTCGATGAAAAAAAAACCAGAACAAACAAGATCTATTGCCATGCAACTATGTCTCCTGCATTTGGGTTGCGAAATTACTACACATTTCTTCCTGCTAAGCATTTGGGCATTTCATCACAACAATATTCTTTAGATCGGAGTATAACTCCACAAGAGTAAAAAAAAATAGAAAATAAAAATGGATCATGTTGGCACTATTATTTGAGACATATCTCGTTGGATTCCTCTCTTCACCCTTATCACAGTCATAACTATCATTTTTTAGTAATTTTTTTTTTCTCATGGACCTGACCCCCTTCCAACACCCTTATTTGGGATTTACCCCATTGTATTCAACTCGTCACCCTCATATTTGTAATACACTTCACCCATAAACCATTGTTTGGGTGGTCCCACCCACCCCTTTTTGTGTTCCCTCTTCATCATGGCCCACACATGTATTCAAGACTTGGAAGCTCGCTTCAATGCTTTGCACTCTAATTTCACAGAAACCCAACAAGAAGTGAGACATCTCGGTTCCAATATTGCCACAGTCAATAAAACCATGCATTCCTCCATCAAAACCAAAATAGAGGACCTCAAACAAGACCTTTCTACCCATCTTGAATCCTTCAGTATGATGATCTGTGCCAAGCTGCATATCCCTGCAGATATTCCCTCATCTGACCCACCTTTGCAAAACGAAGGTGAAACTTCTTCTCATTCCTAGAATTTTCATCCTCATCACTTTCAACGTGACCTACACCTTCCGCGTGTGGATGTGACCAAATTTGATGGCTCAGATCCCACTAGTTGGGTAACTCAAATGGAACATTATTTCTCTTTGTATGACATTACGAATGAGTTAGCCAAACTCTAGTATGATGTTCTCCATCTAGATCAAGAACGTTGGCAATGGTGGAAATGGAGAAAAAATGGCCGCCAAGGGTATGTGGCTTGGACACATTTTGTGGGAGAGATTTATGAATTATTTGACACTGACACCAACCATTTAGGTCGTTTGACAAAGTTGAAACAATATGGCATAGTGGAAGAATTTATAGTCTCTTTTGAGAGATTGGATTTTTGTACAAAGGGCATGTCTGATGATTTTTTCTGAGAATGTTTTATCAGTGGCCTCAAGGATGATATTTGTGCCCATGTCATCATGGCTCATCCTCAGAGTCGGGTGGATGTTACTAAAAGAGATAAGGAAGCACAACATGTTGTCTCTTCTCAAAACCGAAAACCCTCCTTTATTCCTCGCACTAAACGAGTCACTCCCACTCCTCCTTCTACTCCACTAAAGATCCATAAATTGACTAGGGGTGAAATGGTTGAAAACCAACTCAAAGGCCTTTTTTATAATTGTGATGACAAATATTTTCCCGAGAACAAGTGTAAGGAACAAAATCTTTTTATGGCCATCTCAGAGGATGTTTAAGAAGATGATGCTGAGGCTCCCCTTACGTCTGGTTCACCTGAACCCACTGACATGACCCCTCCCTCATACCCTCCCGAAGTAGAACTGGTCATTTCCCTAAATTCTCTCACTAGCTTCTCTTCTCCCCAAACCCTCAAGCTAATTGGTTACATTAAGCATAGGAAGGTCATCATTGTTGTTTATAGTGGAAGCACCCATAATTTTATTCATCATTGCATTTCCTAAGAAACTAATTTATATATCTATGAAATGTGGAGGGCGTTGTGAAAATGTGTCTCAAAATTGGTGAGTACCACATGAAATCTCATATGTTTGTTATCAACATGGGTGGTTGTGACATTGTGTTGGGTGCATAATGGCTAAGGACTTTGGGTCCCATTCTCATGAATTTTAAGGAATTAACCATGAAATTCGACCAGGACAGCAAACAATATAAGTTCCAAGGAATCACCATTGGTTCCCCGGAGATCATCAGTTCCCATCGCATGGAAAAGATTCTCAAAAAAGGTCATTTTGGCATTATTTCCCAACTCCATGCCATACAATCCACTGAGACACCCTTTATGCTGCAAGACCTCCAGTCCATCCTGTCTAAACATCAAGTGATTTTTTCCACTCTCCAGGGACTCCCTCCTTCCCGTGGTGTTCATGATCATTCCATTCCCCTTGTCCCAGGAAGCCTTCCTCAGAATATTCATCCCTACCATCATCCCTCTTCCCAAAAAATGAAATTGAGAAAAAATTTCAAGAATTTCTCAATGCAGATGTTATCCACCCTAGTACGATCCCCTACTCTTCTCCTATGGTCATGGTCCTTAAGAAAGAAGTTTCTTGGAGCATGTGTCCTGACTTCCATGCCCTCAACAAACTCACTATTAAAGACAAATTTCCCATTCCTTTCATTGATGACCTCTTGGATGAATTGAGTGGTGCCTAGTTCTTTACTAAACTTGTTCTTTGTTTTGAATACCACTAGATATGTATGAACAAGGAAGATATTCCTAAGACTTTATTTAGAACTCACAAGGTCCACTATGAGTTTTTGGTCATGCCCTTTGGCTTGTGTAATGCTCCCTCCACTTTCCAAAGCCTCATGAATCATGTCTTCCGTCCTTTTCTCCATCATTTTGTCTTAGTTTTCTTTGATGATATCCTCATCTATAGTAAAACCT
>ML871841.1:25803-37655 GCA_009831015.1 Picea engelmannii
ATAGAGCCTACTCCCTCTATCTTGTAACATTTGTCATCCCCAAGCTCAACCTGCTCTGCAAAAGATTTTGTCTCGAAATCTGAGAGGATCTCCTTGTACCCTGTCATGTGCTTTGATGCACCACTGTCTACTAACCAAGTTTTCGGCCCCATGAAAACTGAACTAGATAAGGCAAAAACCAAGTAATATTCTTGTCTATTTTCTTTCTCATTAGAAGCACTTTTTTGTTTTCTTTTGGATTCATCATCCTCAGCAGTTGAGGCATGATGTTTCCCTTTCCTTGGATATTTCTTTATAAACCAACAGTCTTTAGCAAAATGACCCAACTTATTACAACTAAAGCATTTAATCTTAGATGTATCAATACTCTTGCCTTTGAATGTACCTTTGGTGTTTGGCTTCCTCTGAGGGCCTTTCTGGAAAGTGTCTTTCTTCTTTCCCTTGAATTTTGATGCTAAAGTTAAGTGCTTTTCTTTCGTTGTCTCGCTCCTGGTAGTTGTGTGACTCTCCTCCTGGAGGCAATCATGCCATAACCTCTCAAACGTGGGCTGAGTCTCTCTCCCACTTACACTAGATAAGAAGGTCTCCCATGAAGAAGGAAGACCGTCAAAAATGGCCTGCACTAAATCATCATCGTCCACTGTCACCTCTGTGACCAAAAGATGATCTCTGATCTGGGCTATCCTGGAACAGAAAGATGCCACTAATTCACCATTCTCCATCTTCAAATACTTAATCTTGTGCTCAAGTGTCCTCTTCTGACTTGGAGCCTGTTTCTCATACAAATTCACCAAGGTATCCATACAGTCCTTGGCAGTCATTAACGAAGTCATTGCAGGCATGATACTGCATTTGACTAAGTCAAAAATGATTCGCTTGGCCTTTGCTTGACTCTTCCTGAAGGCCGCTCTTCCTGCACTATTCGTGGGTTCCTCCACCACTGTGGTCACATACTGCTCAAGATCATGCTCCTGCAAGATATTTGTTATCCGAAGCTTCCACACATTCAAGTTGGCAGCTCCTTCAAGCCTATCCTCGGCCCTGACTGAAATGGAGGATGCCATGGACCTCACACTGGAAACTTAATCAAGTTAGGTTGGATTTGTGTGTACCTGTTGTTGCACTTCAACACGTTTAACACACCCTAAGCTTTGAGACCATGTTAAATCATGAGCTTGATTTCTTATGCGGATTAATTCTTTTATTTTCTTCAACACTTTGATTCCAGCTTATTAATACACTTCAACAATACCAAATCATAACCGAATAGCAATAACCATGTAGATACGTAAGCATGCACATCAATAACACATATACCCTGGGGAAACCCAGTACAGGGGGAAAACCCCCAGCAAACGATATTCCTTTATTGCATTAATAATGTAAGATCACTTACAAATATCCACCATGAATGTTCTGCTCTTGAAAAGCTTGCCAAGATGACTCTGACCTGACAGAGATATAAGAGACCATGCTGAAATACACCTCTGATATGTTGCCTTTATTGTTGATATACAGCTCTGATACGCTGTTGATATACGCCTCTGATATGGAGCCTCTATTGCTGATATACAGCACTGATATGTTGTTCATGGCCTGATACACACCTCTAATATGTTGCTGATATACACCTCTGATATGCAGCCTCTATTGCTGATATACAGCATTGATATGTTGCTAATATACACCTCTGATATGCAGCCTCTATTGCTGATATACAGCACTACTATGCTTCTTTGGTATGCTGCCTCTTTATCACTAATATGCGCCTCTATTGCTTCACCCTTAACCTGCGTATCAAACTGTGTTGAAGAGAGGGGTCGACCTCTGCTTATAAAGGCTGAAGAGGAAAAGTGAATGGGTCGAAATAGTAACGTGTTTGCATGCTTTAATCATAACTCAGCTTCATACTTTAGTTCGAACTTAGAACTAGACTTGAGACTTCAGTTACAACTCACCCTTGACTTGGCATGCATGCGTACTAAGTTACTAACTTAGCATGCACATGACATGCATGCATGCAGTGCATGTCATGCATGCAACATGCATGTTGACATGCATGCAACATGCATGTTGACATGCATGCAACATGCAACTGGACATGCATGCAGTGCATGTCATGCATGCAACATGCAACATGCATGCATGCAACATGCGACAACTTGACAACAAAGTCTTTGACTTAGACATGTAACTTTGACTTCTACAACTCAACTCTTTACAAGGCAATTCGAAATTCTCTTCGTGGTGAATAATGTTACACGTGCCAACGCACTAGATCAATACATTTATATCATTTGCAATATTAGGAATATCGTTTGTTTCTAGCGCATAGGAATTTTATATTCAACCTAACTTTTGCTAGATGCCTTGACTTTTGCTCATGGCTCACAAGGTTTGACTAGGCTCACAGAGGTTGAACGTTCCCCCTGACTTTTGCACTAATCTGTCTAAGCTCACAGAGGTTGTACGTTCCCCCTGACTTTTGCATTAGACTCGCATAGCATCTCGTTTGTCCTGACTTTTGGTTTGACTCATAGAGGTCGTACGTTCCCCCTGGCTTTTGTCAATACCTCACAAGACTGGTTGATTCTCCAAATCTCCCTGGCTAGCCTCAGGGTGGCCCATATGGCGCCTCTCATTGGAGAATGATTGTCGATGCTGCCAAATTTAACAGTGTTGATCTGTAAGGAGTCCAATGGGGCCTCGAGAGAGGGGAGCCCACGCACCCTAAGATTAAGCTCTCGGGTTCGACGGAGGCGTTCCTCATTCAGTTGTGCTTGTACCACTCCATCAAACACTGTAATCGAGGGGGGTTGTTCCCTTTTCCAAATTACATCAACCCAGGAATTAAGTGTTTTCTGCTGTATTTCCACCTCCTCTTTAAAAAGGGTCTGCTAGACCTCATTTCTTCTTGCAGATTTTTTAAATTCGAGATTTCTATTTGGAGCACAGGAGTGTCCATGCTTGGGTTTTGTAAATGGATATTTTCCTGTTTTTTCATTTCGGAGACCAACTGTTTTAGGTCAGTCACTTCCGAATGCAATTGTTTGTTTTCATCCTTGAGGGATTCCATCCTTCGCATCAAGTTTTTGACCTAAGATGTAAAATATAGGAAATCCTGTTCCATGGCAATATCCGTAGGGCTGTAGATGCATCCCTCGTTGTTGTTAAGAATCCATTCCTGTATTTCGGCTGTAAGTCTGTTCTCAGATGGCAGAGACGGAGTGGAATCTTCCATTGAAATGGAAACCCCACCTGCCAGTATACCAGCGTTTAACCCCCACTACTTGCGACTCTTGTTCTGTATGTGGAAACCCTGCTCCAAATGCAGCAAGCTCATAATGCATGGAAACTAATTTAATCATAGGAAACTATAGAAACTTCCATTTCCATATTAGAAGGCATCTTTCAGAAACAAAATGATTGATAAGCCTGTTTAAGCCTTGCATTATCACATTCTAGGGAATTAATACCTTGGCAGACAGACTCACATAAGTCAAACTGTAGACGTCATAACACACAAAAAAACAAAATAATTCACAACGATATTATGATCCCGTGTTGCCTTTTCATAGACATTTTGAATACTACTAGGCAGTTCCCCATAGATTAGGTATGCTCTAAGTGGGCCAGTTTTCAACTCGAAAACAATCTTAGTTGTTTTAACTTTTAACACCCATACCCCCACAAATGGCAACAATGTGGCACAATTTTGTAGCAGGATGCTACCAAGCATTTTGAAATTCTGCTACAAGTCTTCTACAGTTTTTCTTGTGTCGAATTCCTTGTTTTCTCTTCAATTATCGTAACATATATGTTCAAATTGCATGGACCTTTAACAGATATAGCCACTGGGGATAACTGATAACGTAAAGGATCAAACTGGACCATTTCTCAAGAGAAAGTTACCATATAAAAAGATGAGTTTGGCAAAGGTCTAATCTAGAGTTCAAATAATTTCTTTGTATGGTACCCGGGAAGTATGTCAAATACCTTAGGCCATTGTATTCAATATAACAGCATTCCTACATTATGGTCTAAACCGTAATATGTATTGGGAAAATATATAGTAGTTAAAAGGAAATTTTCTCCAATGGCAGCAACAATAGTTTGGATAACCAAAATCACTCAACTGGAAATATGGTTCTATGCAAACTGCAAATAGCTAGAGCAGGAAAATACAATTTTGGGTAATTTTCCATTTGACCCACTAACATCCAATGTTTTAGAGGTAAGAGCTTAGCAAGTACCATATATTTATGTCAACATAGCCTTGGTTAGTGGTAAATCAAGGATATCGTTATTTCCTCCACCAAGGTTCAAAGCACTCTAGAGACATGTTCACCCCACATGGCCATCTCACCCACATAAGCAGGTTGTTCCATGCAATTGGGGGCAGGTGCAAGTCATGAGCAAATTTGGCCGATTAGATACCCCCCAGCTGTGGCATCTTAGCCAAAGGATTATTTCCATAGCTTATGAGACATAATTGCTTCATGGTAAAATCCCATATTGGAAGGTGCCACTTGCACCGTAGATCAGAAGTGTATATCAAAAAATCAATGTAACATATACAATAGACTCTAGAACAAAATATATATCATGAACTCACTATAGAATGGATCTGAACTAGATGATAAGTTAACTTGTATACGATGATGAGAATACGAGTGATTTAAAATTGTGTGCATTGAAAGAGTATATATTCTGTAAAAATGAGCTATTGAATTACTCTACAAAAACCACCCCTAGCCAATTGGTTGGAGGTTCTGGAATCTCTCTGTTGCATGGGTACCACTCTCGAAATTTGGGGAGCCCATACCCACCGTTTCCCTGCTCCCGTGAAATTCGGAGCAGGTACAAAACACTCCAAAAACATAGAGAGCAGTACCAGGAGCTTAAGGCTTTTTCGGAAGGTTCCCATTGTCGGGTGGCCAGTCCAAACCCCATTCCCACGACATACCTAACCTATGCCTGGGAACTTCTACACACTTCTGATTCAAAAATATTTTAAAAATCATGAAATATTTGGGCCTGTTATTGTGATGTAAAGCATTCTGGATCAACAGCCTTCGAGTTTCTCTCTGGACAGCATGACAAGGAGAATTAGCAAGAGGAATAAGGAGGCTTCTCTAAGCAATGGTGTAAATTTCGTCTCGGGGAAAGTATTGGCAAGTGTCCGGAATGTAACTTTTCAGTGACATTGGTGGAAAATATCGGAATAACTTGGAATATCTCGGATATATCGGACAGGGGTTTAACTCGGAATATCTTGGAATATCTCGGATATATCGGAGAGATTTACAACACTAGCTCTAAGGCATATTTACACTTAATGGCAGGCAGCACTATCAATTTCACCATTGTAACGCAGACAAGCGACTTCATTCTTCCCCATGTTTTGGAGTTGTTTCTTGAGCCCCCCAACAGAAAAGCTAGCTTGAATTTCTACTCCTTCATGCTCATCTACAGGTACACTAGCTGCCATGTCTTTAATCAAAGCCTTAGCTTCCATTGCAAAGAGAAATCTGATCACAAAGAGGAGAAGAATACGCAAAGGACAACTTCTCTGCTGGCTTGAATCAATATATTGGTGGTAATAATTTGGGTTTCTACCTTATATTATATATATGTAATAATTTGGGTTTCTAGCCTTAGCCACTTTGTCAAAACTTCTAAGTTTTATATACATCAATAATATTGTATATATAACTTTTATTTATATATAATAAATATATGTTTTATGGTATATTAATTTATAATTAAATAATACATTCTGATATATTTAATATGTAATATAAGTTATATTATATATTAGTAGAGTTTATTTTATTAAAATAGAAATTATACACAATATAATTTAAAGGTTTATACTATAGATTTATAATTGTTATATTATATCCCCCAGATCAGCTGCCACATTGGCAGGAGGGTGTTAATGCGGTTGGCATCGTGGATGAATGTCCTGTCCCGTCAGGCATGCAGCCTCTACACGTGATAGATAATGTTCAATCCAGGCCTGATCCACTTGAATCGATGGGGGGAAATGGCAAGTACAGGTGGGATGAGCTCTAGTCGGATCATGACTGAGTTGCCATTTATGATTGTGAGTACATTTCGAATGTCTATACTCTCTATTCTCCTTGTCATGACGATAGTTAAGTTAATAAATATGGATTGGGCGTTATCTCTCGTTTATTTCGACCTCTATCTTTGGTTCGAGCTCTGTCTCTGGTTCAATTCGGGCTTTATCTCTAACCTCATTGTGGTCCCTACCCATGAGTGGCACACCATTCTCCTCGCAGTTTCTATGGCTCCTCGCGTTGTCCAAGCCAAGACGACTAATGTTCGTAAGACTTGGGAAACCCTTGCGGTGGAGGACGCAGTTGAATACTATAGGCACTCGGTCTCTCCGGAGAAAAAAGATGCCATGCAACCTATGGAAGATAAGGTCAAGATCATCAAGGCTTACCAGCTATATTACCGGATCTATCGAGTCCAGGGGCTGGATCCGCGGATCCCCAGACCAGATACAGATTCGGATCTGGATTCGCTGGGATCCGCCCAGGATCCGCTGTAAAAATGTTGTCGGCACTACTCTATTATTAATGCATAAAACAAATTGTCATTCGTGAATTAAGCTCTCTATATTGATGAATTGGTTCAATCGTTCAGAGAAATTCATTGGGAGCAAGAGGTTAACATAATCCGGCATAATCTATAGACGTCTATGTTCGGGCACCCGTATTTATTATAGACGTCTGCTAGGTTTCCTTCAATTATGTTCTACACGACCCATATGTTTGACGTGTCAGCTGTCATGTCGATCTCGACCCACTGTATCCATATAGTCATGCTGTCATTCCAGTCGGAATGTAATTAGCGCGAGAAGCAAAAATTCGAAAGTGTCGATTGAGATTGGGCACGAGCACGAGAAAGCTAGAGGGGTTAATTTAGGAGCTTTGGGTTTTGGGTTAGGGGAGTATTTTTTTTTTGGTATCTGGTAGAATCGGCAACTGGGCCGGTCTCGTATTCACGTGACACGGGGTCAATTCCGACCGCTACCACTATAACCTCCAGGTGCCATATGTATGCCCCTTTCGCAAGCACGGGTAAGTCGGGGGGATTTGAACTCGGAACCTCATCGAACATAATACTTCATATCACGGCACATGCCAATTGAGCTGCTCCTCGGGGGCTTGGGTTAGGGGAGTATTATTAATAATTAATTATAAGTATTATATATGTATATATATATATTATTAATTATATTTACATAAGTTATATATTATAAATTATAATTAACTATCAAGTTCTATAAATTATAATTATATTATTAATTAAATTATAAAAGATATGTATTATATATAAGTTATATATTATTAATTATAAGTATTATAAATATTTTATATATTTATAAGTTATACATTTAAAATTTGTGTATATATTTTTATGTAAATTTTATTTTTAAAAATTATAAAAATATATTTATATTGTTTGTACTTGTCGTTTCTCCATCGTATATGGATCCTAGCTTTTCAAAAAACTAGTGGATCCAGATCCGTATCCGTATCCTGGTAACTTAGCTTACCAGGAAGATGGGGATGTGGACAAGCAGGTAGGAGATAAAGTTCCTGATCTCATTTGCTCAGAATCAGGATACCAAGTTTCACAAAACTCTGGAGCTGTATTGGCACACCAAAACTATGGTAGGCTAGGGTATGTTACCAAAAGATCAGGATTACAGGCAGTTCAAACAGAGATTGGAAGCTCTGGAGGATCAGATCAAGTTGCTACTAAACAGAGATTGGAAGCTCTGGAGGATCAAATCAAGTTGCTACTCTGACAGAGTAGCAACTTGATCTGATCCTCCAGAGCTTCCAATCTCTGTTTGAACTGCCTGTAATCCTGATCTTTTGGTAACATACCCTAGCTTACCATCTAAGTCTCCGCATTCGACGCATTTCTTCCTTGAAATTCGTAATTCGTCGAATATGAAGGCATTTCGAACAAATTAGACTTCAATTTGGCGAATCTCAAGTCTAACAAGAACTCAATCTCCAAATCGAACTCAAAGGCAAACAAATGTGGCTAGAAAATCGCAGGTTCACGAAGTTCAACCCTGCAATTTGGTAAAGTAAAAAATATAAAACCCTGCTCGTCCTTGTTTTCGTTTTCCAGAGGCTTGAGCCGCCCGACGCTAGACTCTAGTTTTCATTCCTGTTCACGCAAACTCAAGAGCCCGACACTAGTTTTCTTCCTCTGCCCGACACCGACGCTAGACTCTAGTTTTCATTCTTGTTCGCGCAGACGTGAGCCCGACTCTAGTTTTCTTTCATGTTCGCGCAGACTCGAGCCCGACAATAGTTTTCTTCCTGAGCCCAACACCGACACTCGAAGATTTGCATGGTAAGTGAAATTGTAAAGCAGTAGTGGAAATTCATGCATGCGCTAACATTAAAACATATAATGTTAGATATAAATTAATATAAATTAGTAAATTATGATTATGTTGTGAGTGATTATAAACTTATATATATAATTTTATTTTATAGTTTTTATTATTTAAAGAACTTACCCTAATAAAATTATATCATTCAAAAATAAATTAATTTAAATTATACATATTTTGGAATTATTTATGTGTATATATATTTTTTACCTTATTTGCATGTAATTTTTATTTTTATCATATGTATTTTTAATGAGTATATTAAATTTTATAATATAATTTTATTTTTCAAAGTTTATAATATGTGGAATTTAATGCCGAATTTTATTATCAAAATTTTTCGTTGTCGAATTTTTGTCGAACTTCAAGGTCATCCAACTCGAATTCAAACCAGGTGACTATGCTCACCAGTCTCTTGGTTGGTCAAAAGAAATGGAGGCTCTCTCCAACTGGTGCGTGCTGGTAGCTCATCCATTGGGTCCCTGTGGCCTCCTCGTGATGAGGGAAATAAGGCGGGAACTTCTATGTCTGCTCCTCAGGTGCCTCATTTCAATGACTGAGAACAGATTTGATTTTGCTTGTCAGGATCTGTTTGGTTTTGTCTTGGTTCAGCTGAACCTGTTTCTGTCTCTAGTTTCATTAGGGTCCCTGTCTTTTAGTTTCTCAGACTTCCTGATACTATTTCTAGTCTAAACTTGCTACAGTCCTTTTTTGAATGTTGGCCTGGCAGGTCGGCAGATATATGGTTTTTTGGGACCTGTTTGATGGACATTGTGGTGCCCCATCCTGAACAGTCTGAATTTCTGTACATTATGTTGATATTTGAATAGAAACTTTTACTTACAAAAAAAAATAATTGTTATATTATATTCTTTTTCTTCTTTTTTTTTAAATTTTTTTTAATATATATTATTGCCACTCCCAAACTGCCATTTCCTGTAAATTTGGGCGACACTTCTAGCAATACTGGATACTCACATCCCTGCTCCCAACACCCCTTCATTCTGGAAACTCATGCAACAGTGTTCCTGATATCCTTGATCCTACTAAATAGGCCTAAAGGAACATATAAAATGTCATACTGGACGAAAATCTGATATAAGATATTACGAGTAATCAATGGATGTTCTTGAAACTCCGGTTAGAAGTGGGCATAAGAATTAATACAGGACATTGTAATCTCAGCTCAAAATTAACCACAAAAAACTAAAAGTAACTAAATATGAATCACAACAATTAAAGTGGATAGAGATTCCATTTGGCAGAGCACAAAACATCCAAATATGAATAAAAAAAAAAAATGTAGAGAGAGATTTCAATTGGAAGAGCCTGGATATCTCTTTTTATATTGCAGCACAGATTGCATATCAAATTCCCAAGAGACAATTATTTCCCCTCACCGTATGGAATGGGACATTGTCCTTCCCCATAAACTGAAAAAGCTCCACATTTTCTGGATTTTTCCACCAGTTTTCCCAATCTTTTGTATAGCATGCTGTTATAGATATGTATCCAATCGGAGCATCAAACCACACATAGAACACCTGAACAAAACTCAAACCATTAGGAAGGAAAGATATCATATATAAAACGAGGATTATCAACAGATTTGCAAATTCCTTGAACAAACAGTTGCACAACTCTTAGATATTCCTCTTAAGTCAAGCTGAATGAATAGATCATTCTTGTACCTTAACAACAAACAGTAAAATGAGAGACAAGAAGCAAAATATGCTTTCTTAAAGCATTAGAAGCACAACAAATAACTCAAAAGAAGGATTATAAACAAAAGCATCACATACTTTATCTTTAAATTTTTCAAGTGGAACCGGAACACCCCACTTGAGATCCCTTGTAATACAGCGAGGCTTCAGTCCTTCCCTTGTCCAAGCATTTGTAGCCTGAACGGCATTTTGACTCCAACCACCAATGACAGACGTATTCTTGATATACTCTTCCAACCTGTCCTTTAACTTTGGGAGTTCTAAGAATAAGTGTTCTGTATCACGAATCCGAGGAGGATTTCGACAGACCTGCAAGTCAATTCAGCAGTTAAATTTAGCAACAAATATGAAAATAAGACATTGGACCAGAAAGACAATAGACATGTCTCGCACCTTGCACCTAGGTTTTAAAAGTTCTGTTGGATTCAACAGTTTACCGCAACTTTCACACTGATCACCTCGTGCATCCTCATAGCCGCATCCAGGTGTGGGGCAAACACCCTCTACAAATCTGTCTGCTAAAAAGCGATTGCATGTATCGCAATAAGGCTGCAGAGTCAATAGTAGAGAGAAGATGTCAAGACTAATATGCTAAGCAGTAGCATTTGACATAACCAATTTGGAGAAAACAACTCCAGAGTCCAAAACAATTGCATCACATTGAAAAAAACATGACACTACAGGAACTGATAAAAACAAATAATCAATTAAGAAATACTTGCTGCATAAAGTGATATTTTTCCAAACTTCAATATAAAATTAATGCTCATACAGTGGAACTTACAAACCTGCTGCATTGTATTCTCAGAAAGCCAATTTCTCTCCCAAAGATTTTGAAAAATTGCCTGGCATATTTCTGTCTGCTGAGGTGTCGATGTACGGCCAAACTTATCAAAACTTATATCAAACCACTCATATATTTCCTTGTGAATAGCATGGTATCTGTATTGAAATCCAAACAGAACATCCAGTCAAGAACATTTCAATAATGGACTGGCAAAGAATGGCATAAACTGTAATATGTATACCAAGGCAAAACATAAAAAGAAAAAACAATTATAGATAACTGGTCAAGCAAATTGTAATATGGGACATAAAAGCCTGTGCCATTTCACTACACTTAGAGTTTTACTGTTTTGTTAAATGATGTGATAAATCTGAAGGGTTTCTAGATGATTGGATTGGAGTTTGATAAACAGATCACTAATGACCATAGATCTTATATCTTTGTGTTTGTAACATGGTATCAGAGCCAATGTGATTCTTCATGTCCTATTCATCGCTATTTTCAGGGCTGTCTTAGGTCTGAAAACTAGGGTATTCACCCATTTTTTGGGAGAGAAGCAGAATTCTGGGTTTTAACTTTTTCTACCCTCTCTACCAGCAGCACTCTCCATCCTTTGGTGCCTTTTGTTTTTTCTAGCAAATTTGAGGGCTATTTTTTGAGATAACTGATCTTCTAAGTCAGCACACCCTCTCTCATTTTCCAGCCAAAATTTGCTGCTGTTTTTGGGAACAGCACTGGTATCATGTGTTGTTGACCGCCTATTCAACTAGGGGGCCAACTCCATGTACCATGAAGATATGCATCATCAGATGCTACCAAGTTAGAGACTATTTGGTTCTACAGGGCAATTTTTGCCTCCAGCACATATTTTTGTAATTGGAATTTC
>ML871842.1:1621-13911 GCA_009831015.1 Picea engelmannii
TAATAAATAGTCAAATATTTTTATTTATAATTTTAATAATTATTTAAATAATTAACAATTAACCATTTTTTAAATAAATAATTTTAAATTTTTAAATTTTATAAATAAAATTAATCTAATATCATCATTTTTTATATTAAAATTGTTTATTTTATAATAATAAAGTAATAAATTAAAATTTTATTTCCATAATTTCGAATTAATAGAATATCATCATTTTCATATTAGAATTGTTTATTTCATACTAAAGGTAAATGGTTATTGTTTATTTCATACTAATAAGGTAAATGGTTGAAGGACAAGAAATTAGATTTTATTTACAAAATTTTGATATAAATGTTTTCATCATGCCATTGCTAATACATATATTTACAAAATTTTGATATAAATGTTTTCATCATGCCATTGCTAATACATATAGTAAATATCATTTTGATAAGATTTTTGGAAATAGTGGTATATTTAAGTCTAAATGTCATTTTGATAAGATTTTTGGAAACATGGGTATATCTAAGTCTATGGTGTATATCATTGGTGATTTGTATATTGATACGGTGGCTTTATGTATAGTTGAATTATTATGTTTTAATTATTTATTTTATTTTTCAATTTTATAGAAAAATAATATTATAATGAAATTTACAATTTTTTAAATTTGTTTAATTTAATAATTATATAAATGATTTAATTTGAAGAAAAGTTTTATAATAATAATAATCTAATTTTTAAAGTTACATATTAATATATTAATTAAACATTAGAAATTTACAAATTTTAAAGTTTGTTTAATTTAATAATTATATAAATGACTTAATTTGAAAAAAAAATTTATGATAATAATAATTTAATTTTTAAAATTACATATTAGTTAAATATTAAATTGATGTAAAATATTTTTTGGTTTATAGAATAAAAAACAAATTTCACATAACTATTTGACTATTAAAATTTTTTAAAATTTATAGAAATGTACATACTCTTTTAAATTTAAATCTATATTTTCTTAAGAAAAAACATATATTCTTAAATATTAAATCAATATAATATTTAATTATATAAATAAAATAATCTATAAAAATAAACATTTAATAAAAAAATTTAAACTTTAATTAAAATCTAAAATAATTACAATAACTATAATTTAACATCAATCATGTTTAAATAATAATAATAATAATAATATATTATCATATTTAAATAATAATAATAATAATATATTTTATTTTATTAAAAATATATTATTAAAAAAGTAATGATGGGCATGTCTTTTTTCATTTGGGCACATATAAGTTGACCCATTTAAACTTTAATTGTTTGTTCATCTCACTTAAACCTTCCTTTTCTTCAATCAAGTGGCATATTTTATTAGAGGGTCATAAATTAGTGATGTCTTCAACTGCTCTACCTTTTCTTTCAGACATATAGAAAAATCACTAGAATTTAACTATTCATTCATCTTTCCCATTCCTCGGGAGGGAGGTGCTTTGTATAGCGGTGGTATATTTTATTAGATTGCCTTTTCTCGAAAGTACATCTAGTGAATTATTGGATTTTAATTTTAATTTTCTCTTCTCTCAATTCCTTAGTTGGGAGGTGATTTGGAAAGTGACACAAAAGGTATCTAAGTCAATTTTAATGATCGAAAATCCAAACACATCATTAATTTTATTTTGACAAGATTTTGGAAATAAGTCATAGTTTTGTGGTATATTTTAATAGAGATATTTGGAATATGTTATTTTACAGTTTTTTAGTATCATTATTTTTTATTAGATAAATAAGGGAATCAAATTAAATACTCTTTAAAATATCATTTTTATATTTGAAAAAGGTGAAAATGAAAGTACTAAGATTATTATGGTTTTTGTAAGTTTAATAAATACTTAAGTTATAAAACTAGGTTAAGTTATATTTTAAATTATCGTGGTAAAGAAAAATTAAAAGGAAATGATGTCCATTCTCAAATTAATTGGTACCACAAACTTTTACAAATTTATTCATCCCAAGGTGCTTTTAACTTAGTTCAACAACCTATTTTATTATCTAGGTCATGTACATTGTTACTAGTATTTATAATGTTCATTTTGTTATTTAAGCTCATAATGTTGGAAAATAGTGTTGATCAACCAAGTGGATTAATAAAATATTTGTAGTACTTCAACTTCCTTTTATTAATAATTTTATTGTCACTCCAATTATTATATTCAAACTTCTTAAAGATGTAAGATTTAATATTTCCAATATGATTAAATCTTCTTTTATGACATATATACACATATCTGGAACATTTCCTAATATTAGGGTTATACAAAAACAAGTGCCTCATGTCGACGAAGTCCATTCCTTCAATCTAAAGGTAAGCAAGTTGAGACATTAAACAAAAAAATGTTTTTATTGCCAACTATGCTCAAGAGTGGAGAGGACAAGTATGATGACAATAAAACATAGGGATAGAAATGTGCTTCTTCATACAAATATAGTTTTGTATTTTGCATGGTCAATATCTTGTAATGATGTTACTAGTATTAGTGATGGGCAACATAATGATAATAACAAAAAATTTACATTGAAAAGAAATGAAGATAGAGTAAGATAAAAACATAATCTAAGTTACATTGAAACATCACAATTGTAGTATGCCCATTCAACCTAATGTAAGCAATGCATTTATCATTTGATAGAAGAAACAAGCATTAAAGTAAAAGAAGAACAATTGTTGATAGTAGTTATAGATTTATATTTCAAAAGTGAATTGAAAACAATAATTGCAAAGTATTTTCTTCTAAAGATAAATCATTCTAGAAGAACCATTATAGGAGAAACACATTGTACTGCCCCGTTTTATCTGACCACTTTAAAAAACCAACTTATTCTTTGAGTGCATTTGCTCACAAACGACCCAGTTAATAAACGTTATAATGACATTCATACTCTATTTTGTTAGATTGTTTAAATTATAATGTGGAAATGGTTGGATTAATTGCATGAGATGTTGATGAATAATTTACAAGAGATTGATTATAATTGTTGCATATTCTACCAAAAAAATTCTTTAGTGGATAAAAATGTTAATGATACGTTGATGTGAGTATTGTCAATAGGGCTGTGGGACTCTAGACTAAGTTAGGGAGTAGTTATTAATTGATGATTTTGGTTTATGTAATTGAATTGACTTATGACAATGTTGACAACAAAATTATCAGTGGATGTAGGCACATGGATCATGTTTGTTGATTTGACTCGCATAGGAGTAATGGGGTTGTATAGAGCCAGACCAATACTATAGTGAGAGGTGGAACAACGTCCCTGATTCCACCTACTAGCACTCCCATTATGGCTGGAGTTGAAAAGAGTGGGGAACTTTTGTTCAAGTGGTTGCACGATGTCGTGAGGGTAGGTTGAAGACTCGGTCACTCATGAGGATAAACTAAGGGGCGCACAATAAGTTGAAGGCCTTATTCCTCAATGTCTAATGGTATCGCAAATAGAGACAATAACTAGAGTTAACAAGGTCTCTACAGTTGTGCCACTCTTCTCAATGATCATGGTCAAATGCTTAAATGGAACGACACATGGCACCCTTGGAGTATGTAGGTACATCTTGAAGGGCATCACGTGCATGACACTCTTAGAATTCTTATAAATTTCGAGACAACGATGTAAAAGTAAAAGTGACAAATAATCTAAGGGCAGGTTACAAGTAAAGGTGCTTAGATATTATCATTTAGTAAAAATGCTAAAATATACTATGCACTTAGAAAAAAGTAAATTAGTAAAAGAGACAAAATATGATTACTAAGTAATCTTGGGTAAAATGAAAATTAAATTTAAAACATAACTAGGAAATGTGTTGATTTACAATGTGCATGTTTTATTTTACCAAATTAATTAATGAGGAAATTCAAATGCATGAGATATCTAATGAAATGAAAAGTGGAGGAGAAAAATCTAAGGGACAAAAAAAAGTTGGGAAACATTTAGGAGAAAAGCTAAGAGTCATTAAAAGCTAGGAAACATCTAAAAAAAATCTAAGACTCAAGAAATGATAAGAAACATCTAGGAGAAAATTTGGGAATCTTGAATACATTATGAGAAACATCCTTGACTAATTTTAGGAAAGTAAGAAAATTAGGTGAGGGAAATAATTTAATTTATTTTATTTTTTAATTGATAATTTCATGGGCACTTGGGAGGAGGTTATAAAATAAAGGTCTTGGGACAAAAGAATGGACTTCTATTTTTCCCTAATATTGGAAGGTCGTCGTAACGACCATGGGACCTGTGAGCATTATTATTTGTGAGTTGGAACTTGATGCAACCTTGGAGGTGGGAAGAAGAGTACCCATTGGTGTTGGCAGGGAGGTATCCGGTGAGTCATTTTGACGATCTACAAGCCAATAAGGATTGACACAGCTCTGGTGAATTGTCATAGAAGATCCGACTAACGATGTAAAGACTTTGACACTTTAACTCATCCAGTTATGGTAATTCTTGTATTATATATTCATTAACCGACGCATATACTAGAAATCTAAGACTTGTCTTGATTACCCACGTCTTAGTTCCAGTCATATTATGTTCCTATATAATGATTATTATGAAATTGAAATGAATAATAATTCATGGATAATATATATTTTGATCTAAAATTTTGAATGAAGTTACTTTAAAGCGAGTTATTGATGCATAACAAATATTTTAGATTATATGAATTAAATTGTGTTATGGAAGGGAATATTTGAACCTTTCTTTTTAATATTTTTGTTAACAATTTTAGATTCAATTCAATTAATCTTCATTATGGAATGTGTTAGTGTCCTATAATTTTCTCAAGGGTCAAAGTCTAAATCGAGTGTTTGACATATATTAATATGTTGAAGAAAATGGTGTTTGAAATGGTTATGAAATGGTCCTAGGGATGCTTATCATCATATCGAAGGTCAAAATATCAATCAATGGCCTTCATCCATCAATCAAAGCCAAACAATAGAATAAAATGTCAAAAGGAACCTCGCTCCGCAAGTTCATTGTGCAAGTTTTGGAAATGATTGTTTTTGCAGTCAAATTCAAACTCAATTTCTAACCAAATGAAAAAGAATATTTGAAAAATGAAAGAGGCTTTATCAACAATGAGCCCATTCACAAAAATGTCTCTCGGTTTTGTGACAGGTGTTGTGGTTTGGAAGATTCGAATGGATATTTACAGCCTATTTTTCATATTTAAACATTTAATGATTTCTTATTTTAGTCAGTATCTTTGGGCTCGGATCCTGAGACGTTGGAGAGGAATTTCGGAAAAAGGAAAGAGTTTATTCTCTAGAACGAGACCATTCACAAAAACCTCTCTCAGTTTCTTCATAGGAGTCATGGTTTGGAATATTCGAATGGATCATTACAACCTATTTTTCAGATTTAAACATTTAATGATTTCCTACTTTAGTCATTATCTTTGGGCACGTATCCCGAGATGCTAGAGAGAAATTTTGGAAAAATGAAAGAGGTTTTTCTCAATAATGGGTTCATATACAAAAAACTCTCTCAGTTTTGTAACAAATATCATGATTTGATAGATGTGATGTTATCTTTGACCCATATTTTATAGAAAATTGATTACTATTTCCTAGCAGACAGTTCTAAACATGATGTTGTAATTTTGTAACCATATCCAAATTTGGGAGGTAGTTGAGCTCGACCTCCTCAGCTTGGGGAAGATTCTTTTCTATATATATTTGTAATCTTTATTGACTAAGGGGTTGGCAGAAGTGTAGAGGACATTTGTCTTGAACATTTTGTAATCCTTCTGAAGTTTAAAGAAATATCAGTGCATAAGTACAGTGTTATTCATACTAGATATTCTTGTGATGGTGTTTTTTAAGTATGCTCATTTCTATGTGTATGCAAATCTAATCTTAGTTTTCATTTAAATGTGTGTTCTTCAATGTTTGATTGAAAATTATATGATCAGAATTCATCTATGTTTGATGCTATGATTCATAGCAATTAAACATTCCATAAATTTCCTCTAAAGTTGCATTAATAATTTTTCCTCAGTTAGATTCTCTTAGTGTAATGGGTTGTTGAATTCTCTTTTCTACCACCATGTTGCTACAATCTTATTGACTGATAAAACATCATCTATCTTGCCTCTGTTTCCTTGATAGCTCTACTAACAGTCACTAATAGTTCCCTTTGCAGTAAATTTGACTCCATGCCCAATGGATTCTTTTTCACCTCTGTCATCAACCACATATTAAAACCTTATTTCCATTTCAGATCTGGCCACTGATCCTAATATATAGTAAGAGATCGCTCTCTAGTTTGGAAAGGCCAGATTCCAAGCCTAAATTTGGTTTGAAGGTTACCTCTATGATTTGTTTCCTCAGCCCAAACAATTTACAGAGTGATAACATGATGGTATAATCTATAACCATTTGGAAAAAAATTGGTTAAATATTTGTAGATTTAATAAAAGTAAATCTGGAATTAAGTATTGACATGTCAATAACCGGTTAGTATCTTATCCATAGCATTCCCAACTTTGTAGTTTTTTTTTTTCTAAAAATTGCGCGCGTGTGTGTGTGTGTTTCCATTGGATGTAGCTTGGGTTGGGAAGAATGATTTTTACCTCCCCACCCAGGTTCAAATCCTTGGAGTGACATGTGTCATTTAATGAATCTATAAGATGTTCTTGTTGTTGAGTCCTCTGTCAACCACATGTAAAATGTGTGTGTGTGTGTGACTGAGTTGTAATATTATTTTGCAAATTGATTTCACCATTCCTTTTTTTGTGAACAAAATTCTACATGATCTTGCATGAAGACTTAGTTGAACCCTTGAAATTGATTCAACAATTATTCCATCTTATACTTAATTTCATGATAGCCTAATTAGACTACAGTTTCAGAGATAGATTATTTTTCTTATTTTTGTATAATGTACTGGTTAATAGAGGTCTGTAGCAAAATAAATAAATTGGGCGCAACTAATTGGTGATACTTACAAATCGAATACACTCCTTCTCACATCTGAGATTTCTGATAGGGATTTTACCTTTGTTGGTTCACTTTCTATAGTTGATATGTGCATTTGTTCTCAAGAAGGGTTCCCTTCGATTGTGAGTTCATTTAGTGATAGATCGCATGGATTAACCCTCCATTATCTAAGCTCGGTATAATGTAACCAGAAACAACCACTTTATAAAAGTGGTTGATATACATTGATCGGTGTCATTTTCCACATTTCCAAACTAATGGCGTCGATTAATGTATATTAACCACTTTTATTAAATGATTGTTGCTAGTTGACGACTCACATGCCTTGGGACGACCATTAATTTATTACATTAATGTAATATACAATAATAATGTATAAATGTGATGTATAAATTAAAGTATTAACTTACATTAGTGTATAATGTAACGTATTAATATACAAATAAAGTAATACATTAAATACATCAATAAATTCATTAAATATATTAACACATTAAATATGTATTAAATGCATTAATAAATACATTACTAAAGTAGCAATACATTGACCTTAATGTATTTTGCAACACATTATTACATTAGTGCAATGTATAAATTAAAGTACTAATGCATTAATGTATAATGTAACAGATTAAACTATTAATACATTAATAATGTAAATGTATTAATTAATTTATATATTAATACATTATTAATTAATACATTGCTAAAGTATTAATACACTAGTAAAGTAATACATTAATAATACATTAATAAAGGAGTAATACATTGTTAAAGTATTAGTATACTAATAAAGTAATACATTAATAATACATTATTAAAGTATTACTACATTTATTGAAAATGATCATGGTGGACTATGGTTGACCACCATCATGGTTTATTATGGTCATGACTATGAATGACATTAATATATTAATGTATATTGTAATGTGTTAATCTAATTAATTAATACATTTTAATGCATTTTTAATAAATACATTACTAAAGTATTAATACACTAATAAAACAATACATTAATAAGTAGTCATATATCACTAAAGTATTAATACATTATTACAATATTGTAATGTATAAATTAAAATCTGAATTTAAATTAATGTATAATGTAAAGTATTAATTAATTGATACATTAATAATGTAATGTATTGATTAATTAATACATTTATACAATATTAATTAATACATTGTTAAAGTATTAATACACTAATAAAGTAATACATTATTATAGTAACAAAACAAATAAATACATTTCATATATTAAATGCATTAATAAATACTACTAAAATATTAATACATTCAAACATTAATAAAGTAGTAGTACATTGACCTTAATGACGCTAGTAATAAATTATTAAAGTATTAATATATTAATTTACATTGACCATGTTGACTATGCAATTTAAAGAAAGGAGGTTGCCATTTATTGGAACCATTAATACCTTCGTTAATGACTATACCCGACCTTACTCCTCGGGATATACCAAAGTTTATACAGTCTTCCTCTGTTAGTATTAGTCGGGCTCTGGTTTTGAATACTGAAGCGGCTGGACTGAGTCTTGAACAACCACAGAGGCAAAGTGGAGTGGGGAATGATAATATTTTCACAAGGTCAGTCCCGAGTTTCAAAAAGGTGAATACTCGGACGTTATCTGACGGCTTTGTGGAAAAATCATAGGGGGTGTTTGCGACTGTTAACGACTCCCAGAGTGGAAAATCTGCGAGAGTCTGGAAACCCAAGTGGGTGCGTCAGCGACTAGTCATTGGGATGGATGTGGGATTGGAAGAAACATGTCAGCTCTCCTCATGTACTCTGGTAGGTAGGTTTTCTTACAAGTCTAAATGCAGTGTCCCTTTTATTGAATGGATGAAGGTGGTATGGTTGTCTGTCATAGGGTATGTGTTGGACTACTTGACTCTACCATTTGGGTGGTTTAGGCTGATTTTTAAGAGTCGAGAGGATGTTGAGCTTATCCTAAACTGATTTTGGGATTATGAGGGAGGCAACATAATGCTAAAGAGATGAAGAACTAGCTTTGATCTTGCCACTGAGTTTTTTAGCTGCAGACATGTATGGGTGTTTCTTCCAGGTTTACCATTAAACCTTTGGAACAAAAATGCTCTAATGGCTATCGGGAATCTGTTAGGACGCTTCCTGAAGGTAGACGAAGTAAGACTTCGTTCATTAGATAAACATATGGCGAGGGTGTTGGTTGAGTTGGATAAACAGGTGGGACTGATAGATTCTATAGAATCAGAGTGGCGAGGCCAAGTCACAGTTCAATGAATAGATTTCCAAGCTATTCCTTTTCGCTACTCTTCTTGCAGAAGGATGGGCCATTTACGCAAATATTTTCACCATAGAGTTGGTGATACAGAGGTGGCGGAAAATATGGAAGACTCTACAAAGGAGTTGTACATGAGTGAATCAGAACGTGATTTTTTGGAAGAGACGAGCATGTGTACGGCTGCGAGTCATGAAGATGTTATGGAAACAGAATCTGACTCGTTCTTAGGTAAGTTGAAATCCTTTTGTCCAACCTTATTTTTTAAATTATCTTCATGGGAAAGTGATTTCTTGGGGAATGTTGTTCCTATGACTCAAACTATGTCTGTTGTTCCTGCTAGTCAAGATGTGGCCCCTACAATCAGTGGTGACCTTCCCAGTGTTTTTGATAGGACTATTCTGACACCTCCCTTTATAGACTCTATTGTTACCTCACTTACAGTCCCTTCGGTAGCACCTCCCTTGGAAAAGGTTTTACATGCTTCTTCGCCTTCTAGTCACCATGTTTCAGAACCGTTTATGGACTCTATGATTGATTCTCTTATTGCGTCACAGTGGAGTGGGTGGGATTTTAAAGATTAGTGAACACAAAATATTCAAATGGACTATTAACTGTGGTCCTGGGACAAACACCAGAGCAAAGTTGTTGGGAGCGTGGGAAATTCTGACTTTAGATTCACGGTTCGCTATATCGGAGCTTTTGGTGCAGGGGGACTGTAAGATCGTTATTGACTGGCTATGTGGAAAGGGTAGCCTCCAGGTGCTTACTTTGGAGTGCTGGAAGGGAAGACTTATTGATCTATTAAATATTTTTCATAATATAATCTTCGAGCATATATATCGAGCAGATAACTCTGAAGCGGACAGGTTATCTAAATAGGATTTGCTAAACGTCCCTGGGAAAATTGAGTACTTCCAATGTGAAGGGGACCATGAAGGTCCTCATTTATATCTAGACCTATACTAGATCTGGAAGATCACATATGTTTTTTGATGTTGGGAGATTAGCGGGAGGCTCTAGTGGAGATCCTTATCTCTGGGCTATATGGCAGGGGTCTTTTTGATGTTATAGTTCTTATTTTTTGGAAATCTTAGATGGGGTTGGGATTTGTCGACATGTGTACTAGTGATGGGATGTTTGTTCTTGGCTTGTTGGGTAATACTATGGGAGGTATCAAGGTCTTTGGCTCGATGTTTTTTTTGTAAAAGAATAATTTATATTTCAATATAAATATAAAGCGACATTTTCTATGGAAAAAAAAATTATATAACAAGAATTTCATTATTCTTAATCACTATAAGATTTAATACTTGATCTCTTTATCTTTGTTACTGAAAAGGTTGTTTGAGATTTGAAGCACTATATACCATTCAATATATTCAATTTCAATTTCTGTTCATATGTTAAATTTCCACAATATTTTCACTGTGATTGAAATTATTAACATGCTCTTTATGGTATATGGTATTTATTACCTTGTTTATGTATGAAGAATATTGTTTAAGCTTTTAATGATGGAGTATGCGAGTAATTCTTAAACTGCTAGAATCATTTTCTAATACCCAATACATTTTCATTTCAAGTTAGTGAATATTAAAGATTGTTTCATCTCTTTAGCATTTGTTACATATTTTAGTATTAGCGATTTCCATTTCTTGTTGTTACTTAAAGTAAATGTTTTCCATTCTAATACCCAATACATTTTCATTTCAAGTTAGTGAATATTAAAGATTGTTTCATCTCTTTAGTATTTGTTACATATTTGTAAATATTTTAATATTAGCGATTTCCATTTCTTGTTGTTACTTAAAGTAAATGTTTTCCTATATCAAATCTTAAGGATATATCTCCCATATTAATTCCATGTCACTTAAACATGATAAAGGTGTCTTATGAATCAATCTAAGAAAATTGTGTTTTTCGCTCTTGCTTTATTATACTTGCCAAAGTAGGTATATAGCATTTGATATGCCTTTGAACGTAATTTGGTTTCTATTTGATCATAAATTTGTGTATCTTGTGCAAAGTTATATATTTAATATTGATTTATTTTATTTTTTCTAAATATTTAAAAATATGTATTTGACATTTTATTGGTTGTTCAATTTGAAGAGTTGTTGTAGAGCCAAGGGTGTATTTCTTGGGATTGACGTGATAATTTAATGTTTGCATGTTTTCTCACACAGTTATATATGAAAGGTGACTGCATATATAATGGATGACTCAGTGGAAATATTGTTCGGTCAGCTCTCGCATCGAAGGAATCATCAAGTGACTCGTGTTCTTTTTGGAAATGATAACGATGAGTGAGAAAATTAATTTAGTTTGCTCATTTTTCCAAAAGAACAAATTAACTGGAAAAAGTTAATTAAACAAAAAAAACTTTATGACTCAATTATATTATGTTTTTCAATTCAAAGATTTTGAGAGTGTTTAATCAAGTTTCACTTCAACGTTGGAGGAATTTAGATCAGTGCCTTAGGGTTTATAGGAGTCAAAAGTGAAGGACGCAAAGGTTGAAGGAGTCAATGGCCAAGAACTAGAAGGAAGATTTATGAGGTGTTTCTATTGAAAGGCCTCAGAATCAAAACCCTAGGGGAGAGAGGCTCACTCTGGTGTTGTTATGGCAAGGCCTCGTGATATCTCCTCCTTTCTTGGATGGCAAAACGACTAGCATAAAAGATAAACTCAGACAAGAGGGTTTGATAAGACAAAGTGTTGCAGCAACAAGGCTCCACTAGCAAACCCTCGAAAAATCGGCCCTAAAGTGTAGAAACCCTAGGCTTCAGGACGTCTCCTTATTCTCATCTTGTAAAGGTACGACTAACAAAAAGGGAAGAAGAAATAGGAGTGTATCTATGGTAGGTTCTTTCTTCCTTCTTCAATGACTGAAAATTTCTCTATCAAGGGACATGAGACAAGGACCTACTTGTGTGCTTGTCACCTAGGGTTTTGATTCAACAATATTCATAAACATATGCAAGAAATTAAACTACAACCATTCATTAAG
>WSFP011450785.1:0-19741 GCA_009831015.1 Picea engelmannii
GAAATAGTTGCAAAGCATCCACTAGATCAATCTCCAAAAAGTTCACACAAGTTTTCCATGGTGAAAAAGAAGTAAAGAAGACAAGATAAGTGATTCTTCACAACATGAGTTATGATTTACAAATGAGGAAACCCTCAAGTATATATATGAGACAAGCCTAGTGCCTCATCTCTCTAAAAGCCCCTAAAATGATAATAATCCATGATACAACGTGGATAGCTCTCAAGTCGACCCCTAAAATAGCCTCCAATGTAAAAATATAATGCTAATACATCAAAACATCCTCTAAAAGTGATACAAGCGTGAGTGTAGGATGCCAAAAGAGGGTGACGTCATCCTCCAAGGAGTATAAGGGCCTCCAAAGGCCACGCCTCTCCTGTGTGAAGCAACATCAAAGGGTCACACCCCCTCATCAATAGGGTAATGTCTCATCATCAAACGAATGCCAACTCATCACCCTTATGCTAGGTTGGGTCAATGCAAGGTCATACCACTCCAATCATGACATCATCCTCTAGGTACACAATGTCCTAGGTGAAAATTCCAACATCCTCAGGGAAAAAGTCTCCCTCATCTATCCAAAGGGGTGTACCATCCTTAGCAAGTGTAAGGGCATCCATCAAAACCCTAACATCCTCAAGGGTGAAACGCCCAAGCTATGGGGCTTCCTACCCTCTAGATGGCACAATTGGCTATATCTGCAATTCCCAAGATCATCAGTCCAACATCTAACATCCAGGAGGTGTTGGAAGGTGCCCCAAGGTAGGCCAAGTCATCAAGGAACCCAACGCTCAACATCAAGGGCCCAACATCCTCTATACAATGCACAACGTCCTTGGTACAAACATGAAAATGTCCTCCAAAGGATCATGTCAAGGGTGCATCATCATCAAACAAGGTTCACATAATCAAGTAATATCAACCTAATACAAGAACCACAACCTGGCCAAGATACAAGAGTAATTAGAATTATACAAAGTAAGCCACAACCTAATACAAGAACCACATAAGTAATTTACATTAGGTATCTTCTTTAAACTTCACACTAGCTCAAGACTTTATGCAACTTTCCAATTTTAGGTATGGGAGGGCCATCACCAAATATTATTAGGCGTGTTAATGCCTAAGTAGAGGAGTAGTTCCTGAGAAACCCTTCAAAGTGTAAGTATAAATGAATGAGATGGTATGGGTTTTACTTCGTGGTCGTGGTGTCATTGACATGCAAGGCCACATGTGATCTCTATGAGAACCTTTATAGAGGGAGCACTTGGTACTTGAGTTACCCTTTCCTCGACAACGTGTGTATTCCAAACCCCTTATTTCCTTTTGTTATTCATTTATTTTTTTGCAAGTCCCCTTTTCTAGTTCATGCATTTATTTTTAATAGGATTAATTCCTTTTAATTTGATATGCATTCGGTGCATTAGGACTAGGGTTGATATCCTCATAGCGAGGGGGTAGAGATCAAGCTGACTTTGGCTTTTGATTTGTCATTTTTCATCCCATTATCCTTTTTTTTTTATAACACGATTATTTTTTATTCTTTTTACCAGTTGCTTCAACCTTGGGCATTCTAGCCCCTTCTTCGCATAGGAGGATGAAGGCATAAACCTTTTTGGTGTACATGTAATATCCATTTCCAAAATATAGAACAATGGAAGGAATCAAGATGAAAAGTGTTAAGTATGAAAAGAAATGGTACATTACCCCTATCAAGACCTCCCAGTATTTACCATGTTCTTAGATAGTGACAACACTAGGCTAGGACACATATTTTAGGGTAAAATGCATCCACTATTGTTGGAGCAGGCTATTGTGGGGAAACACAAAGCAATTTTGGAAGACAGTTGGAGCGTGCACTAGGAAAGAAGGAAAATCATCATGAGGAAAGAGGAAAGTCAGAGGCAGAATAAATGACAACGCGATGAGGAGGTTGTAATGTGGACAAACCTAATCCATTTAGGGATAGGGTTTTGGTCATGATGTAATGGTTTTTTACCCACTTTTGTAGTATAAATATGTAGTGTAATATCAGAGGAGATATACTTTTTGTGTAAGAGAAATACTTTTCAAGACCTTTTTGAGTTTTGAGTTAGTATTTGATGAGTGTTTTGGTTGAGAGTTGTGGAGATCATACTGAGTTAGATGGATTGTAACTGAGAGTCAGGTCATAATATGTGGAGCTTGGTGCGACACTGATCAACCTCACATATACTTATATATTTATGATGTAATGCGTGCATAGCACTGATTTGATGAAGATAAGAAGCATAGAATTCCAAATCTTTGTGGACGTAGCCCAGGGGGGGTGAACCATAGTAAAACCTTTGTTATTGTGTGGAATGTTTCCTTTATGTGTTTTTATGCTTAATGTTGAATGGATGAATGAACGAATGAATGAATGAATCTGTCAGATTTAATTTACAACGCACACTAGATTAGTCCTGTTATTTTCTACAGAATGAATGTTAAAGGTTAAATGAAAGGTAGATCTGGATGATGGTATGGTAGAATGATATATATGAAGTAGAATTCATTCCTAACATCACCATGAGCACCATCCCTTCTATGACTGCAAACATTTGGGTCCCGTAGTCACCCATAATCCATCTTGGGTGAGACTGTGTTGCGCACTCTATGCGCAATGTTGTCTTCTGGTCTCTAGAAGAGCTGATGGTTTGTAGGGTTTTGTTGGAAACCTAAGGTAGAACCTGGGTCAGCCCAAACATTCCAACAAATGGTTTCATTTTTGGTTGGAACTCAGAAGAATGACCTGGAAGGTATTTGATGGGAAGGAAAGTGAAGAGAATGCAGTGGTAGAAGGGGATGTTCAGGCCATGGAATCTCACTAAGCAGGAGATTGAAAGATGGTTGGAGACAAAACAACTCGATTTTGTGCAGAAAAATAGCAAAAGCTCCAGGTATACACCGCAAAAGTATTTGGAAATGTATGTGTTTAATGACCTGCATGAGGCATTTTTCTGTTATTTCCTAGAGTTTTTACAAGAATGGATATTGAGGTTGAAGGATGCTCATCCCACTAACCAGATAATAATGTAGATTTTAATCTTGTACAATATTTTACCGCAAACAAATTTTCAATAAAAGAACAAAAACAATACAATGACAAATACACACATTACACAGAGATTCTTCCCCTGGAAACGCAAACCAGGAAAACCAACATATTCTATATTCATTCATAGTGATACATTTTTTACAATACAATATACATATAGGAGACAACAACATCCAAAACCCTAACCCAATGACTTGGATTTGTCAACAACCCTAATTCCTTAACCGGAAATAGAAAACCATCGGAAAAAACCATGTACCGAAAAACTACCCAACAATGGACATGAAAATCGAGGTGACATGAAAAACGAGGAAAAAATGCAACACATTTCCCGAGGAAAAAACAATTTCTTGGGGGTGTTGCCCCCAAACCCCTGCACAATGTAGTAGATACTTACACTAGTCGTGCAAAGAATATAATACATACCCAACATTCTCCCACTTGTTGTTTTCTTTTCATACAGGGGGTTATAGGGTTACATAGTCAACAATCTAGGGCAACAATTCCTATGGATCCTCTACACCAAGAGAACTTATCAGTGCTCACATATTTTTTTAATGAATCTACAACATTCTTCAAAGTGTCCACCTTCATCAACAACACTTTATTTTCTTCAACCATGTATCTCACAAAGTGATATTGAATATCAATATGATTTTTCTTTGAATGATAAGTCGGGTTCTTCACTAGAAAAATTACACTCTGACTATCACAATCTATCCTTATAGCTTGCTTACCAACCAAATACCTGAACACAATATTTGTAACCATAGTGCTTCCTTACTTGTGTGAGTGGTTGCAATGTATTCAACTTTTGTAGTTGAAAGTGCCACTACAACCTGTCTTTTTCTCATCCAATTGATTGCTCCTCCAAACAGGTTAAACACATACCCACTTGTAGATATCCTACGATCCATATCTCCATCCCAGTCTACATCCACAAAGCCATTTATGTCCAACACTTTGTCCAATCTTGGTTTTCCTTGGTAACACAATCCATAGCTAGCAGTGACACAAAAATACCTGAAAACCCTTTTAATTGTTGTCCCATGCTCCTTCTCTGGTTTTGACATATACCTTCTCAAAACTCCCATTGCATGTGCAATGTCCGGTCTATTACAAAACATTGCATACATCAAACTGCCAACTTCACTCACATATGGAACACAAGACATGTCCTCCTCCTCTTCATATTTCTTAGGACACTGATCCGAAGATAAATTTACACCAACAGGAATAGGGACCTTGACTGGTTTACATTCCTGCATATTAAACCTCTGTAATATTGTCTCAACATATTTTATTTGATTTTACCATAGTTTCCTCTTTTTCCGATCTCTTTTAATTTCCATGCCTAAAATGAAATTTGAAGCACCGAGATCCTTCATGTCAAATTTAGAGGACAACTGAGTTTTCACATCCCATATAATCTCCTTGTTGTTTCCTACCAACAACATGTCATCCACATACAAGACCAAATAAATCAAATGATCACCAATTAATTTAAAATACACACAATGATCCTCTTTGCTTCTTGTGAATCCAAGTCCTAGCATACACGTATCAAATTTTTGATACCACATCCTTGGTGATTGTTTTAAACCATACAAGGAATTTTTCATCCTGCATACCAACTCCTTCTTTGTTGGACAAATTGTCATTGATGTCAACAGTCATTAATGTCAACAGTCATTGATGTCAACATTCGAAGTGATGTTCTGTAATGATGAAGTATATCAGATAAGATTGTCATTGATGTCAAGAAGCATATCAGTTAGCAGAAGATATCAAACAATGTGCAAAGATTGAAAGAGCGAACAAGGGAAGCGAATAATCAAAAGATCAAATCTTAGAAGGAATAACACATTGCACAGAGAAGAAATCCATGACTATTGTTGATCACGATAGGATAAACAATGATTCGATGTTCAAGCTCTGAAGGAAGTTGAACAATGGGATAAAAAGGTGAGAAGCTTCAGAAACCATTCGATCAGATGTGACGAGAATCCTTAGCAACCATCAGATCATCTCAATGTGGAAGGATAGGATAAACATGTTAAAAGGCTGAGAGTTTGACTATCCATATACCCATCAACCATCGGATCAAACCCAAGTTCTTGTTAAGCCGTTGGATCATTTTCAAGTAGAAGGATCGTTGAAGGATTAGTCAACGACCAGTTTAAGTCGTGACCGTTGGATGTGTAAGAACGTGGATCAACAACCGTTAGATCCAGCACAACTGCAAGGAGGATAAGTGATGAACTCATTAAACACTCCAAATCTCAGGAGGAGGAGAGACGTGGACCAATAGATCCAAAGATAAAAAGGAGGAGTGATGTGGGCCATCGATTCGACGAGAGAGGAATATCGAGAAATCAAGAATCGAAGGAATTGGAGTTTCGAGGAGTCAAGAATCCCAAAACATGAAGTCACGAAGGAGAAATCTGGGTCGTCGAATCATAGATCGTCGCAGACCGTTGATCCGCAATAGATAGACAAATTTGTGGATTCGTGATTTGGAGAAATTTTGAAGAGATTATAGCCGTCGGTTGAAAGGAGAACATGTGGCACTAGATCAACGAATTTGGGGATTCGTGGTTTAGAGATACAACAACGAGTTATTCGATATCACGAAATGTGAAACTCGTCAGCAAGGATGCGTGGAAGACCACGTGAACATGTACACATGCAATAATCAGAAAATGACAAGTGTCAAGTTGATTTAGCATTTTAGGTACGCGAAAATCATGAATATGAGTGACATGTGGCAGCTACTCGGCTCGTGACACATCATCAAGTGATGTAAGTGTGTACGCCACATCAAGAGTTTCTACTTCGGGATTTTTTCATAGAAAGTAAACACTCTAATATACCGAAGTCCCGAACGCTAAAATTGTGAAAGGGACACGCGTCCGTAGATTGATAGATTCAGAGATTTGACATGCTGGAAATCACAAAGTGACGAAATTATGAAAACCGTCCATCTCGATGAATGACTAAGTCATAGCCATCGGATTTAGCAATGAAAGGATGAGTGTAAGGTTAAAGCTGACTGATGATTTGTCTCCACAAATATAAACATGAAGTGCCCGATTGTTTCAGCAATATCATAATCGAGAGTTTTGTAATGTTGTAATTCATGAAGACTCGAAGGTCGAAGTGCCGAAATCCCGTCAGTCTTCCATCTCATCAGAATATCTAATCGTGATCGTAGATTTGGTAAAGCGCTCAAGCACTTGTTTAGGCTTAGCATTCGGTCACCGCCGATGGTCATATGATATAAGTGTTTTATTATATCTCTCTATAGTTGGTTAGCCTGTGGTTCTGTAACGCACGGTCATATGTGATGGTTTGAAGGAAGTGCCTTCACGGAATCTGGTCTCCGTGAATATAACAGAGTTTAGGGATCGAATATAAAGGACTAAATTGATCCATGACTGTGATCAATTTATGACAAGAATAAACCGATTCACAGTCATGATTAAAAGAGAATAAATCATGAAAATATGAATAAATAATAAAAAGAAAAATGATATTAATTAAAGTTTAGATTATCATTTTAAATGAACAGGTACAATGGTTCAAATAAAGGGACATGTTGTTTTAAATTTCACACCAGTTTGAAGATTATATAAACGAGAAAAAGTGGTGAGAAGAATGTGTCTCTGCAGTTCAGAACAAAATATCAAAAGATGAAGCAAATTTCAAGAAGATATCATAGGAAAGGAAATGTGAATTATAGAGAAGATGAAATGAGTGTCTTATGATATACCTTTGATCATAAGATAGAGTTGATTCTATAATGGATCACTAATACTGGAGTTGAATAAATTCTAGTTGGATAGACTGGGTTCTATCAGCAAGCTGGGTCTTGCCCCAAGATGGGTCTTGGCAGAGAGTTGGTGCTTCTCAGTTCAGTTGGTGCTAAAACATTTCGTTGGTGCTAAATAAAATCCTCTTCCATATATATTCATATTACTATGTTCATATTTATTATACAAAAGCTTATACAAACATCTGGTGTCTTTGTGTTCATTGTAATTATGATGTGATTGTTCTTAATCTGTTCAATTATGTTTTAACTCGTAACTTGTCAAAAGAAATTCTTGAAATAATCCACACACTAATTCAACCCCCCTCTTAGTGTGGGTCGTGTGTTCTTCAATTGGTATTAGAGAAAGGTTCCTTCAAAACACATTTTAAATACTGGAAGGTAGATCTTGAAGAAATGGGTGGACACATGGTTCTCTCTGTAATTGAAGCTCCTTTATTTGATGGAACAGATTACTCCTCATGGAGAGAAAATATGAAACAATATTTGAAGTCAAAAGGATCTGAAGTTTGGAATTCAGTAGTAAGCAAGTTGTGGGACTTAACTACATCAAAGAATCTATCCAAGATTACAGTCCAAGAAGAGCAAGGAAGAATAATGAAGTGGGATTGAAGATTCTTCTCAATGGATTATCAGATACAATCAAGAAAAGCATAGGACTATGCACATCCACCAAGGACTTATGGCCAAAGTTAGAAAAGATGTATCAAATAAAAAATAAAGACACATAAGACATTCCTATGAAGGATGAAGATGAAGACTCAGCCATCAATAAAAGTAAGGACTCTCCACAATATTTTGATTACAATAGCAGTGATATTGAATCCTCCTCTACAAGCAATGAAGAAGACTTAGATACAATAACATAATGTTTTGTTAGCATCTATCCCATGGAAGAAGAAGAAGAAAAAGTATCAAAGGCCAAAGAAAAGGTTGATTGGAGTCTCCCTAAATATCTCTATCACCATAATGAATCAGACTATAGCTATCTTCATGACTACACTCAAGAATACCTTGAAAAGAGTCAAAACAATTTCTTGAAAATAAATCAAATGCTCAAGGACAGTGAAAAGATAATATATGAACAAGACAATCACTTAGAAGAGAAAGATGAGGAGATCGAGAAGCCGAAGAAAGAAATTAGTCAAGTAAAGTAAAAGGAGAAGGAAGATGATGAGCTTAGCAATCAGAAGCATATCATGGAAATAAAAAAAAATCTCAAAGATAATGAAGAAATCATATCTGAGAAAAAGATTCATTTAGAAAACAAAGAAGATGAGATCAAAAGATTGGAAACAAAAGTTGTTGATCTAACAGAAGGAAATGAAGAGAAAATCAACAGATTGAAAAATGAAATCAATCAAGCAAAAGAAGAAAAGAAGGAAGATGATGTCTCAAGAAAAAATATTGCAGATCTAAAGGAACTAAGGGAAAACTATGTCAATCTTAAAATCCAACTTGAAGAATCCAAAAGGAGAGAAGAAGTAGTAAGGAATTAGTTGAACAAAAAAGAAGAATCTTTTCATGAGCTGGAAGAAGAAGTTGTGAATATTAGAAAGAAGGTTGAGAAGTCAGACACCCAAAACAAGTTCTTGAACAACTCCATAACCTTGGATGAGATCTTGGATAATCAGAGATCACCAAATAAAAAATCTGGCCTAGGATACAATAAAGAAAATATCAGTACTCCTAAGAAATCTGATGCAGGTCCTTCATTTGCAAAAAGTGAAAGCAGGTATGACCCAGGTTCTTCACGTTCAAGAAATAAAAGAAACAATACAAAATTTAGAAGACCAGATCATGGAAGACATCCAAAAGCTAATCATACACCTCGAAGCAAGTTTAGAAGAGTGAATCCTTCATGGATGAATCAAACAAGGTATGAGAGTGTTTTTAATGGTTATTGTTTTTATTGAAATGAGTATGGTCATAAAGCCTTGGAATGTAGGCATCATGGAAGAAAACAATTTGGCAGGTTCAACAACAATATAAGATGTTGGAACTACAATCATGTTAGACATATTTCTGCACATTGTTACACTATGAGATGCTATAGTTGTGGTGAATATGGTCACAAATCCTATAACTGTTGGAACTCAAGAAAAAAGTTAATAAGAAATGCCTCACACAATATGACAACAAAAGTAAATAAGAAGGTATGGAAAATAAAATCCAAAGTACCAAATAAGAAATATGAGGAAAATATTGCTCTTGAAATTGATGAAGTTAATAATAGGAGTTTGGGGGATAAAACTTCTAATAAGGAATATTCTCAAAACAAGGATAAAGAATCTTCTGGTGCACACAATGATGACGTTGATGATGAATCTTTAATGCTAGAAAAATAAGAAGAAGTGTGCTCTTCTAATACACTCGCAATTGATCAGCTCCATGGAGTCTTTACAACGAAATGAAAACAGGGCATGATAAATCAACAAAAGATGAAACAACTTTCAAAGCATCCAAGACAAAGATAAATCAAGAGAAAAAACATCAATCCAACCATCACAAAGAATTTGATGTTGAATAAGCCAATTTCATTAGAAAACTTCAGAAAGGATCAGGGAAGTACAAAGGCAATCTTCTTTACAAATGTTTTAATTGTGGAAAAGT
Source organism: Picea engelmannii (assembly GCA_009831015.1). Taxonomy (NCBI): domain Eukaryota; kingdom Viridiplantae; phylum Streptophyta; class Pinopsida; order Pinales; family Pinaceae; genus Picea; species Picea engelmannii. The sequence goes on from WSFP011450785.1 coordinate 9,525, forward strand.
TGGTCATTTTGCATCCAAGTGTCCCTATCCCAAGGAGAACCCTGTTTTGGAAGAGATCATTTGGTAAAATACTTCAAGGTATTTGGAAGTAAGGGTTACATCAAAAGGCATGATGAGAATTTCAAAAATGTGATGCTAGGTATTCTTCTTAGATATGCTTCTACCAATCTTAGGTTATGTAAGATTGTTGAGAGTGCATATGTTAGGGAGGATGATATAAAAACAATTGGTATCTTAGTTAGAGATCAATGAGAATCAATGGGTAGATCCAAGAGTTGTTTAATTAAAATGAGCTTCAATTGTGCAGTGTTCCAGTAAGACAACAACATCCGCAGAAGTAACATTCTAATGTACAAAATGATGTATATGACATCCTATAGAAATAATAAGAGGAGAAACTCTGTCAGGAAGAGCTACCCTTTCAGACACAAAAGGGGAGAACACTCAATAAAATCTCAAGGGAAGTTTTGGTTAGAAAATAAGAAAGTAATTAGATTAAGTCTTGAAAAGACTCGATCACTACAAAAAAATTGTATCAAGAAGACTACTCATATTAAACACACACAAAAATAAAAATAAAAAAATCCCAATCAACTGAGATAAGAAGTTAGTAAATAAATAGGGGAAGAAACCCTGTCAAGAAGATCTACCCTTTTAGAAACAAAGGGGGAGAGCAGTCAGAAGCAGAAAGAGAGAAAGCATGTTGACAGGGGGATTCATTCAACATGATTGGCAGAACATGTCTGTAGGAAGAGTTACCCAAGGTCAGTTTGGTCAGTAACATACAAATCTTACCGCAGGTGGCAGATATTTTTGCAAAAACCCTTAAAATAGAGATATATTGAATATCTAAGGTAAAAATTGGGAGTAATCCTTCTTCCTACCTAAATCTCTCAAGAAAATAATGCATCAGTTGGAAACTATACAGGGGAATATAACAATCAACGACAAAAGGAGTCATTCTGTTATAACAGAAAAAGATTGATTGCAGAAGGAGTTACCAGTGGTCAGATAAGTACTTATACAAATAGATCATAGGAGAAGAAACCCTTTACCATTGATGTCAAAGGGGGAACAAAACTTCATAAAAGGAAAACTTCATAAGAGGAAAGCAACAACACAGGGGGAGTTTTTATATGAAGTTAGTGTGTTGACCTCAATGACAAAGGGGGAGATTGTTGGACAGATTGTCATTGATGTCAACAGTCATTAATGTCAACAGTCATTGATGTCAACATTCGAAGTGATTCTCTGTAATGATTAAGTATATTAGATAAGATTGTCATTGATGTCAACAAGTATATTAGTTAGCAGAAGATATCAAACAGTGTGCAGAGATTGAAAGAGCGAAAAAGGGAATCAAATAATCAAAAGATCAATGCTCAGAAGGAATAACACATTGCATAGAGAGGAAATCAGTGATTATTGTTGATCATGATAGGATCAACAATGATTCGATGTTCAAGATCCGAAGGAAGTTTAATAATGCGTAGAAAAGGCGAGAAGCTTCAACAACCATTCGATCATATGTGACGAGAATCCTCAGCAGTCGTTAGATCATCTCAATGTGGAAGGATATGATAAACAGGTTAAAAGGCTGAGAGTTTGACTATCCATATACCCGTCGACCATCGGATCAAACCCAAGTTCTTGTTAAGCCGTTGGATCATTTTTAAGTAGAAGGATCGTTGAAGGATTAGTCAACGACTAGTTTAAGTCATGATCGTTGGATGCACAAGCATGTGGATCAACATTCGTTAGATCCAGCATGGCTAGAAGGAGGATAAGCATTGAACTCATTCAACACTCCAAAGATCAGGAGGAGTGACGTGGACCATTAGATCCAAAGATTAAAAGGAGGAGTGATGTGGGCCGTCGATCCAACGAGAGCGGAATATCGAGAAATCGGGAATAGGAGGATTTGGGGTGTCAAGGAGTCAAGGATCCCGAACTGCGAAGTCGTGAAGGAGAAATCTGGGCCGTCGAATCACAGATTGTCACAAACTGTTGATCCGCAATAGATAGATGAATTTGTGGATTCATGATTCAGAGAAATTCTGAAGAGATTATAGCCGTCGGTTGAAAGGAGAACACCTGGCACTAGATCAACGAATTCGGGGATTCGTGGTTTGGAGAAACAACAACGAGTTTTTCGAAATAGCGAAATGAGAAACTCGTCAACAAGGATGCATGGAAGACCACGTCAACATGTACACATGCAATAATCAAAAAATGACAAGTGTCAAGTTGATTCAGCATTTTAGGTACATGAAAATCATGAATATGAGTGACACGTGGCAGCTACTCATCTCGTGACATGTCATCAAGTGATGTAAGCATGTACGTCACGTCGAGAGTTTCTACTTTGGGATTTTTTCATAGAAATCAAACACTCTAATATACCAAAGTCCCGAACGTCGAAATTGCGAAAGGGACACACGCTAGAAGATTGACAGCTTCAGAGATTTGACATGCTGGAAATCACAAAGTGCCGAAATTATGACAATCGTCCATATCGATGAATGATTAAGTCATAACCATCAGATTTAGTAGTGAAAGGATGAGTGTAAGGTTAAAGATGATTGTTGATTTGTCTCCGCAAATATAAACGTGAATCGTCCGATTGTTTCGATGATATTGTAATCAAGAGTTTTGTAATGTTGTAAGTCATGAAGACCCAAAGGTCGAAGTGCCAAAATCCCCTCATTCGTCCATCTCATCAGAAGATCTAATCATGATCATAGATTTGGTAAAGCGCTCAAGCACTTGTTTAGGCTTAGCATTCGGTCACTGTCGATGGTCATATGCTATAAGTGTTTTATTATATCTCGCTATAGTTGGTTAGCCTGTGGTTCTGTAACACACAGTCATATGTGATGGTTTGAAGGAAGTGCATTCACATAATCTGGTCTCTGTGAATATAACAAAGATTAGGGATCGAGTATAAAGGACTAAATTGATCCATGACTGTGATCAATTTATGACAAGAATAAACCGATTCACAGTCATGATTAAAAGAGAATAAATCATGAAATATGAATAAAGAATAAAAAGAAAAATGATATTAATTAAAGTTTAGATTATCATTTTAAATGAAAAGGTATAATGGTTTAAATAAAGGGACACATTGTTTTAAATTTCACACCAGTTTGAAGATTATATAAATGAGAAAAAGTGGTGAGAAGAATGTGTCTCTGTAGTTTAGAACAGAAGATCAAAAGCCGAAGCAGATTTCAAGAAGATATTAGAGGAAAGGAAATGTGAATTACAGAGAGTATGAAATGAGTGTCTTATGATATACCTCTGATCATAAGATAGAGTTGATTCTATAATGAATCACTAATACTGGAGTTGAATAAACTCTAGTTGGATAGATTGGGTTTTATCAACAAGATGGGTCTTGCACCAAGCTGGGTCTTGGCAGAGATTTGGTGCTCTCTGAGGAGTTGATACTTCTCATTTCAGTTGGTGCTAAAACATTTAGTTGGTGCTAAATAAAATCCTCTCTCACATATATTCATATTACTATGTTCATATTTATTATACAAAATCTTATACAAACATCTGGTGTCTTTGTGTTCGTTGTAATTATGATGTGATTGTTCTTAATCTGTTCAATTATGTTTTAACTGGTAACTTGTGAAAATAAATTGTTAAAATAATCCACACACTAATCCACCCCCCCACCTCTTAGTGTGGGCCATGTGTTCTTCATTCTTTCCCTTCACAACAAATCCTTCTGGCTACTTCATATAGATTTATTCTTCCAGATCCCCATGTAGGAATGTTGTCTTCACATGAAATACCCACTGCCATGCCTAGGAGTTATTTCTTCTTCAAATCCAATATCAGGAACAATGGAACTGTTACACCCATCACTAATAGTGCTTCCTTGCAACTTATATAGAGTTACAAACCAAACTCCCTTCAACAACACCATTGCTCCTCGAACCATCCTGCAAGTTTCCTTTTCAAATATTGTTTTTACCCCTGCATCGTCCATTTTGCTTACATAAATCAAATTTCCGGCCAATCCTGAGATGTGCAGAACATTGAGTAGTGTTCTAATCCTTCCATCTATGAGCCTCAACTTGACTTTTCCTCGACCTATGATTCTAGTTGTCGAGTCATCACCTAGGAAAACATTACCTCCATCATACCTTTCATATTCATAGAACTACTCCCTATGGGGAGTCATATGTGTTATCCCCTATCCTAGGGATAACTAAGGATATTATGTCTCGAGGCCCACATGTCCTAGACATGGAGTACTAAGAGCCATATTGACTTGATCTTGGTCCTAGAGGGCCCATCCTTTCTTTAGATCCTCCCATCTATCAAAAACAACAACATCCATCCAATTAGCATGGTTCTAAAGTAGCAGTGGGTCTTTCTCCATGAGGTAATGATTTTGGGTATCATGGTATGTGTCACTTTGATTCTCAAAACATTTGAATATGTGCATTTGATTCTCTTTTTCTTCATGATGTTTTCTTGGAAATTATGCATTTTAACTTGCCCATACCTTGTGGGGATGAAAAAGTTCCCTAGCAAGTTGTTTCCCTTAAGGATGAGTTTCCACTGGGTGGGTCTATGAAAGGTCATCATCCATTCCTTCCATACTTATCACTTTTCATCATTTTCCCTCTCATATAGCCCCTACATTGGTTCGGGCATTGGGTTTGCCAAGCTAGTAAGGGTTGTACCTTTCCTTGTGGGAAGAAGGGGCTAAAGGCCCAAAGGGGAAATGTAGCTGGAAAAAATTAAAATCCAAGATCAAACCTTGATATGCTTCACCTAGGGATCCTTGAGAAAAAAATAAAAGGCTTCTCAACAAGAAAAAGGGGGGACCCATAAAATAAAATAAAACTCAAGACCTAGTTGGTGGATAGGGGGTATCATCGTGAGCCAATCTATTAGGTCCATGGGCATGCAGATGTATGACACTACTATTCATCTGGTCACCATGCTAGGGTAGTGGATCTTGGTGGCATAGCCAATAGAAAGGGGGTCTCATCATGAGCCAACCTTCTCATCTCCGTGAAATGCTTGTGGGTAACACTGTCAACATTGGTCACCATGTCAGGGCAGTGTCCTCCAACTATTCTCTTGAAATAAAAAGCAATAAGAGAAAGAGTAAAAAGGCATTGAATGGGCTAGGAAGCAATTGCATCCATGACAAGGTGTAGCTCACTCTCTAAAGAGGAACCCACATGTAAGACTTACATTTCGTTGTTATCACTACACCCCTTTCCTAAACATCCCCTACACCATATCATGCATTTACATGAACTAGACTGGTCTTCATCTGGAAATACACCACAACTAAGGAGAATTAGCCCAATAGGACACCTAGAAACCCTCTCCAAACCTCGCTTGTAGAATAGCATAACGTCTTTGAGCACTTGTCTGGGAAAAGGGGGGTTTTATGCACATGTTTGGGTAACTTGATTATTATATGTGATTGACATTGCTATGATCTCTGTGACTTATGATCCCATGGAGGGCGTACTTTTTTTTGCTCCAGGACCATGCTCGATGGACAAGTATATATGGGGAGATGATTAGATCAGACCTCCATAGGGATAAAATCCCACCATATGGATGTTGAGACCCTAACAAGGGGCAGAGAGATATGAGAGGCTTGCACCAGAGAAAATGGAGGACGTTCCACCAAAGGCACTTTGGCAGGCCTGGACCCAGGGGGGTCTTGTCCTCCCACCATGACGTTGGCCCTTGAAGGCCCCTGATGTCATCATTCAGAGCCTTGATGTCATCCAGTTGAGGTATACAACATGAGGACGACTTTGGTTGGAACGTGTGGCAGTTCCTAAGGGGTTTTGAGCCCCAATGTTTCACTTTGGAGGCCTAGTGTTCCAAGAGGGAGGCCAACACCACCCTAGGAGGGGCATGAAGTCACCCTAAAAAGATGAATTTAGGGTTTTATTTGTCAATTTTATGTAAAAATGGATTTTTCATGTAAACTAGCCATGTCGACCTTTTTTGACCTAAAATGTAATTAAAGGTCTTTTGTATTGTATAAATAAGGGAAAAATATCTTACATTTTTCATCATCTTTCACTCACAAAAGTGTGAGGTATGAAATTCGGCCTCTTTAAGGGATTATTGGCTGAAATTAAGTGGTGCACAACTCTTGGAGGATTCTTTTGGTGTATTTTGGCATTTTCATGGTGAAAAGTCTTCAACTAGGGCATGTTACTAGATTATTCTTGGTGAATGTAAGTGAAAATCTGCAATTCTTCTTTCTTTGAATGGTTATGGTATCTTTTACTTTTCATCTACTAATATTATGAAATTTCCAATGTGAAACCCTAGGAGAATAAGCATATGCTATTGTCCTTCTCTCAATAGCTATCCACCCACTTGATTTTGCTAGAAGACACCTCCATTGAAGAAAATGCTAGAGCCCTAAATTTGTAGCACTCTAACATCATTGCTTCAATAAGCTTTTATTTATCTCAAGCTTGAGCTAAAGAAGAAGGAAAACCGCTAGGGCCTAGGGTTACCTACTTCCTAGTAGTCGTTTTCCTTATAGGGTTTTGGATGATTGAGCCCTTGGGTCACTAACACCTCTTGTCTTTAGTTCACTTACTGTCATTTATTTCCTTCAATATTGTTGTTGCAAAAGTGACTCCATTAACCCTAAAGGCACTATTTTATACCTTGCATTTGATTGATTGATGAAAACAACCCTCAAACTATCTACTTCAAGCTTTTTGCTAACCATTCCTAACCCTATATTAGACTAACTTACTAACATTTTTGTTGTTGTTCCAAAAGTAAGATACAACCATATATTGCAATAGTAAAAGATCCTAAAATAAAGTATTAAAGTTGATTTTACATTTCCTTCTTTGCTTCTGACAAATGTTAGCATATTACCAATTATAGGTTATCATTTTGGGTCATTATTGAAGCTTGTTTAAGGCATATTTGTGAAGCTATCATTATATATACATTGTTGTTATAAATTGCTGTTTGCTTCATCTTGTATATTAGCTTATTGCTTTTATTGAAAGTCCAAGGTTTTACGAAGCACTAATATCAATTGTTACTTGCAAATAGTGTTTTCTTGTTGTCTTGTTCTAGGAAAGTACACTAAAAAACAGCATTGCTTCATCTTATTAAACCTTTGGGACTTTCTGATCAGTGTGACTTGTGAGAGGGGAAGAACTTTTATTGATACTATTACCTTTGCCTTCTCAAACCCCCACGTCATCGGGGATGTCTCCCCTGGGCTTTCAGCCCTAAAGAGAAAGTGGTGTCTTATTTAGGTGATAGTGATAGGACAACCTCCTATTACACCAATTTATTGTTCACTTTCCTTTGGATTTTGGGAAGTACAAATTGTGTGATAACATTTTGGTGCCATTGTCTGGGAACACTGAGTCAATTCTCTTCAAAGATGACACTTTTTAGTATGCCTTTCCTCAAAATCCTTTACCTTACAAAGCTTACTTGGTGACTCCATTGAGGGTGATCCCCTCATCCCTTTGATAGTTTCAAGAAAATTATCAAGGGACTCCACTTAACATTTCCAAGGTGCCACCTTACTCTCAATTTTGTGATATTTCCAAGTTATGGGATCATGGAGCCCTTAGAAAAAGTGTATCCGACTATTGATTTCAAAAGTTTTCAAGGATACCCGCATTACTTTGATGCAAAATGGTTGAAAAAATCTCCAATATTTGGAGGCCTCCCAATTACTCACATTGTATAATTCTTGAAGTATATAAGTGAGATAGAATTGGAAGGGGAGGATGTTCTCATAAAACTGTTCATACTTTCTTTGCCATTGTTTTTGAAATATTGGTTTAAGAGTTGTTGCAAAGATAGGGTTGTATCATCTTTTGTAGACCTCATTAATAGGTTTATTGAGTTATTAAAACCACAGTTCCTGACATATGAAGATGCCCTTCAGAATCTCGCAGTAGCTCTAGAGGATGAAGGATTCACCACTAATATTGTAGGAGATCTCATGGATGTATGCCATACTCAATACCAAGAACCCTCTGATATAGAAGGAGAGATTTATGAATAAAATTATCAACCCCTTGAAGAGGAGCAAGATTTTTCCCATGATTCGATAGAATGCAATGAATATTTAACTAGAGGAGTGAATTATGAGGATGAAGCACTGGTAACCACTCCTCTATCCGATGATGCTCTCCAAGATCCTATCTCTCCTGCACAAGATGAAGAGAATGAGGTGAGTCATTTTACTTTCCAGTTTTTTGATAACACTTTGTTCTATGGTTCAGAAGGTGAAGAAGTAAAGGAACTCTTGGAAGAGTTAGCTCCTTCATTTTCTGATGAAGACGAAGAGATGAGTCTCGATGATGTACTGGACCCTCTTCCATTTGATGAAGTCATCCAATCCATTAATTCTCCTGCACAACAAGAAGTAAACACGGTAAGTTACTTCCCTTTCCAAGATTTTGATGATGCTTTGTTTTTTGATTTGGAAAGTGAAGAGGTACTAGAGGAGCCCTTGGATGCATTAAATCCTTCATGTTATGATAAAGGTAGTGACATTTTTGATAATATTGATGAGTTCATACATTAGAAAATTTGGGTCATTTTGCGACGACTATTTCGACGCACTTGCGACATTATGTCTTGGATATTGTGACAAATCTTGGGTCTCCCAAACGTCGCTTCACATGACGTGGCATGTGCGACGAACCTGAAACAACATCACAAGAGAGACAACACTAGGGGTTTGTCACAAAAGTGAAAAATAAGAAATATTGTCGCCAGAACAACTAAGTAGGGAACTCGTCGAAAACGCGACAAAAGAGGGAAATCATCGCAAGTGCGACTAGCAAAGAAAATCGTCTCAAATGAGACAATGTTGAGATATTGTCGCACGAGTGATAGGTTAGAGATATCATCGCAAGAGAGACAATAAAGGGAGATCGTTGCATGCCTGACAATATAGGCAGATTGTCACAAGATCGACAAGCTGAAGAAATTTTGTGACGAATTAGTTATCGAAGGGATCGTTGCAAGAGCGACAAGAACATGGTATCTTGCGACGAAATTGCTATACAATTTTTCATAATTTATATAGAAATTTAGTTGCAATGTTTATTTAGGTCGTCAATCTTTCAACGACATTTATTTATTTAAAAAAAAAACAAAAAATTGATTTTTGAGCAAAAAAAATAAAATTTGATTTTTGAGCCAATTATAAAAGGATTTTTGAGAAAACAAAATTCCCAAACTTCTATAACAGTCATTAATAAAAATTCAAGAATAAAATACAAGTACAATATTGAACTACAATATACCCTAAAAAATACTAAACCATATAAAAAACTATGTACAGTGAAAATAGTTAACAACCAAGCATTTAAAAATAGTGGTGTTTTTAAGCACAAGGAAGGAAATGTTCTCTAATTTACAACGATGCCATTAGTAATTTTGTTGTACTTATTATACTAGCACACAACTTCCTGCCCTACTTTGGGTGAAACAAGGTGCTATGATTTCACACTAAGGAGGTCATCCAAGTGAAGTTGTTGCATGGATAGGGTGTTGGTAAGCATGTGCAACATAAGAAAATTGTTTCCATGCTAGGAACCAACTGGTCCTAGTAGAAGGAGGTCATTCACACATACTCTTGTGGAATTTCTAAATGATAGCATATCTTGTTGGATTCACACTGAACAATAAATCCAAAATTCTACTTGGATTCGTTAACTTCCAAGATAGATTGTATCCAAGTCTGAAAATGCAAGAGACTTGCACTCTAAAGATGGGAATGAATTCTGAGTGAAGAGTTGGATCTTAATATTGCTTAGAGCTTAGATTCAATGAGGATACTTTTGAAATGAAGGAAAAAGAAAGCTAGGAACTAGAGATAAATCCATATCAAGAACTCGAGCCAGTAACGAAATCCAACATTCATAGTTAGATCCGTGTTCAAGAGAAACAAAGAGATGGCACATTGTTCTAGATTGGTCATCTAATATTTTGGAGAACAAAAAGCCTCTCAATGGGGAGGCCTTATTTGAAATGGATCTGAACACGGGAATGATTGTACGAATCAATACCTACAAGTGTAATTTAAAAATTAATGAAGGTTATATAATAAAGGACAATGCAAATTTTATAAATTAAATGAGACAAAGAAAGAAAAGTAAAACAAAATAAAATAGAAAAATGAAAATAGGAGCAAAAAAGAGAGAGAG
>ML871844.1:19840-34892 GCA_009831015.1 Picea engelmannii
ATTATTGTTGGAGGGCCTCGATGGCACAGGATAGTTCAGATGGGGGACATGTCATTGATGACTTCCATACACTCAGGGAGAGAGTGATTGTGATGAGGGCTAACTACCAGCAGTTGTTGAGGGATAGGGATTACCTATTGGAGACGCGAAGTGTCGAAGGCGTTCAGGACTTGGGCCCAAAGTATCGCCGAAATATCTCAGCCGTCCATCCAAGGGGACGCACAGTGCACGATCAAGCCATGTCGTCGTTTCGCCTATCGTAACCTTGAAGCATAAGGAGCGGCCTCCTCCTAGCTGCGAGATGCGAAGCGCCGAAAGCATTCAGGACTCGGGCCCACAGTATCGCCGAAAGTGATCTCAGTCGTCCATCTCGCAGGAACACGTGGTGCGCGATTAGGCTCTATCGCCTCTTCGCGCATCGCGACTTTGAAGAGTAAGGACTAGGTCCTTCCCATCCACGAGACGCGAAGTGCCGAAGCTCCTGAGCATATCGTTTCGGCCACTCCCTGGGGAAGCAATTAATGAAAATCGAGCAGGTAGATGAAACCTCAGCTCGCGCCATAAATGGAAGGTATGGGAGGCCTGGAGCAATCAGCCCGTGGTACCCTTGTGTGTAGGTCCCCCTTGCAAGAGCCATGCTGAGTTAAGTTGGTGTCTGACGAAGGATCTTCGTCCAGGTTTGACTGAAGAGACGCCATGCCTTGGAGGCCCGAGCACGCCTCTGTTGGGCGAATTTTTCTGAGTATATGTACTCAGTTTTTCTATTTTTGTAAGGATCGATGGTTGAGCTAGGCTCCCGATTGTAAAGTTTTGATGAAGCGCTGGTTGCTCTGGTTATGTATTGACACTCGAGATTTCTTGCCTTATGAATGTCAGCCTCTTTCCATATCTCTGTGTACACTGTGTTAGAACAACTCGGAATTGGAGGATCCAATCGAGTTGCACTGTTATAGGATGATGTATGTTGGATCACTGTAATAGTTGTATTGTTTCTAATCAGTTCTTGTATTTTCTCAACGCTGAATGATTTGGAACTAGAAGATCCAGTCAAGTTACCCCTCAGTTCCTCGAAACTCTGAACCAAGAGGATCTTGTATTCTGAGTTTTTCCTCCTCAAGCTGCTGAAAGGCCTAATGCCCAAAGTAGTTTGGCTCACTCATCTCACTAAGTCTTCCATCTGCTCATTTTATAATCAACTCACTGACGGAAGTTAGATCAAGACCTCCTTTGTTTTTCTACATACCCAGCCTAGTTTTCTGAGTTAGAGCGATATCTTCTTAAGTCTCTATCCATTCGATCACCCCATTAAATTATTCGTGACATAAACTGATGGGCGCTGGGCTTTGCTCCTGTTGCAATCATGGAGGGACTTCGAATGCCAACATTTCTGGCGCCGTTGCCGGGGACGAAGCTGAAAATTTTCCCCGAGATTGAACGACATTGAGCCTCTGATTCTAAAGGTGCATCAGGCATCAGAGCCTTTGAAGATTGCTACTGTGCACCTGTCGGCTCCATTGTGACGACTCCACTGGAGCGAACCTGTTGTTTTAGTTGTGGCTTCCAAAGGCAGACATACGCAGTCCCATCCACAGCTGCCTCTAGCTACACCTGTAGCTGATCCGGAGGTGATTTTCAGAAAAGGAAGGGCCCCTGAAGGAGAAACTTCCACCGCCGAATCAGGTAATCCGCCATCTCCTTCTGTAGAAACTCCATTTTCTTCTCCTCAGTTTCCTAGCAGACCTTTTTCTGAAGTTTCTCGTTTCCTGAATTTCGGGAGTGTTCCTGCTGAGTTTTCCCCTCCCGGTCTGGGATTGGAGGGAGAAATCCTTGTCACTCCCCTTTCCCCTGAAGTTGTACCTTGGCGTAGACCCAGGACCACAGGAGACTTCCCCACTCCTAGCTTTACCACTCCTCCTCTGGTTACTGTTGCCACTTCTGCACAGAGAGAAGCATCTGCTGACTCAAACCTGTTAGCCTTCTCCCTAAATCCCCCGTTGTTTCCTGGAAGCTCATTTCCAGTATGCCCTTCTCGAACTCCTTCCCTCTGAGTTCTCCTCCACCTAATATCCCTATGGTAGGAGCAAATCCCCCTATGACCAGAATGGAGGCTATTATAGCTGCTAGGTATGCTCCCCTTGTGTTACCTCAGACTCTCAATGCCCTTCCAGCGGATGGCTACCTCAAGCAGTTGCCCAAGTTTACAGGCGAGGGGGACATAACTGCAGAAGAACACCTTGAAGCCTTCTACAGTTTTACAAACGATCATGTTATCATGCATGCAGATGTATGGATGAGGATTTTCGTCCATAGCCTTGAAGGCGAGGCTAGAAAATGGTTTAGGGCCCTGCCTCCTGGATCTATTGATGGGATTGAGGCTTTGGATAGTGCCTTTTTGAGACAATGGGGAGACAAAAAGGACTTCATGTATTACATGACCGAGTTTGGGTCTTTGAAGAGAAAGGAAGGAGAGTCTGTCTCTGACTTCTCCAAAAGATTTAATAAAATGTACAATAAGATCCCCACCGAGATAAAGCCATCCGAAGCCTCTGCAAAGATCACTTATGCTAACACTTTTGATCCTGATTTCTGTCTCCTGCTAAGGGAAAGGAGAGCCACCACTCTGGCTCACATGCAGGACGCAACCGTGGAAGTAGAGTCTAACATATTGGTTGTTGACCGACTCAGGAATAAGGCTGACAGAGACGTATCCAGGAGAAGAACAGACGCCTCCTCATCCCATTCCTCTCCCTTTCCCCTTCAGACGGATGAAGTAGCTAAAGTACTGAAATCCCTTTTGGCTAGGATGGAGAAGTGGGAGTTAGAGGGGAAGCCCACGTACAGAAACCCCCAGAATACTGATAATAGAGGTTTCAGGAGGCCTGGTAACAATATGCCACAGACTTTGCCAAAGGAACAAAGAAGCAGAGACAGGGATGATCAGAGGATTCAGACCCCTCTCCAGAATAGCCTAGTTGCTCATGAGGAAGGGGAGGAAATAGATGAACTCGACCCTGAGATCCACTGCATCGAGGACACTTCCCTGTTTCCTCATTTGACTCAATCTGCATATGAAGAATCCCTTATCAACACTCAAATCAACGAGTTGAGTAAAGGGGAAAAGACCGACAACACCCCTAACAGATACAATCTCAGGTCAAAAAAGAAAGAAGGGAATTTTGATAGCCAGGATCAGCCCCTCATAGCGGAAAGGCCTACTAAAGTTGTAGCAACCACTACTAAAGAAAACTCAAAATGCTTCGCCAACAGCCAAGGAACCTGTCTCCGAGGTAAGGGAAGCTCCTAAGTCTCTCTCCTCCTTTAGTTTTGAGCATGAGATTCAGAAGATTAGAATTCCTGTACCCCTATCCGAACTAGTTAAAAATGAAGATTTCAAAAGGTCCCTCTCCAAGCTGCTACAATCTGAGCCCCCCCAGCTTTCCACGGACTCAATAAATCTCCAAGATGAAAAGCCAGCAGTCATCCTAGGTCCCATGGTGGAAGACAGAGATGATTCATCCCCTCCCTTCTACACCTCCCTGAACATACATGATAAAGTGTTGCATAATTGCCTCATGGATTCAGGAGCTTCCCACAACCTTATGCCCAAAATAGTCATGGAAGAGTTGGGACTAGAAGTGACAAAGGCTTATCATGATTTGTACTCTTTCGATTCAAGGAGGGTGCAATGTCTTGGAGTCATCAAAGATTTGGTGGTCTCTTTATTTCAGCTGCCAATGAAGAGTGTGGTCATGGACATTGTGGTAGCTGATGTTCCCCCCAAATTTGGCATGTTGTTGTCTAGGTCTTGGATTAAAGAACTTGGAGGAACATTACAGATGGATCTCACATATGCCACCATTCCAGTCTTTGGAGGGGAACACAGGAGGTTGTACAGAGAAGCCCAGCTAGCCTATATTGTCAGTGATGAGCAAACCCCACCAATCATCCCATCTTTGCACTGGACACTGATTTGGGGTCTAGCTTATTGTAGATCACCGATGCTCCTGAAGCCCCTTTCCAAATCAGAAAGCAACCCTTATTTGATCATGGGACACCTCCTCCAAACACCTCCATTTGGAAAATGTTTTTCGACGGAGCTTCTTCTAGCAAAGGTGTTGGTGTTGGAGTGGTTTTCATGTCACCTTCTCAAGAGACCATATCCCTATCATACAAGCTGGAATTTGAAACCACCAATAATGTGGCAGAGTATGAAGCTCTTGTTCTGGTTATGAGGCCTGCAAAAGAAATGGGAATAAGGGAGATGGCAGTGTTCGAAGATGCTGAATTGATAATCCAACAAGTCAGGAATGTCTATCAGGCCAAGCATCCTCAGCTCAGAAGTTACAGGAACGAGGTATGGGACCTGATTGATAATTTCTTCTCAGCTTTCAACATTTCTTTTCTCCCAAGGGAGGATAATGCCGTGGCCAATTCTTTAGTTGTTTCAGCTAGCCGGTTCAAGATCCCTCTGCTGTCTATGGTCAAATATGATGTTGAGATAAAATATAGGCCCTCTGTACCAGACAATGTCAAGCATTGGAAGGTATTCGAAGATGATCCTGAAATCGAAAAATTTCTCCAATCTGTTGATGAATTCTTTGCGTTGCACATTGATCAGGATCTTGAGCTTGAAGGTGACCATTACCCTGAGGTGTTTTTAAATGAAATTGCTAATCGCCAGATTATTCAGCTGCCTAGCAATCACATTCCGAGGGGACTGGTCCCTTTGGAAAGATTGTTCGATGGGAATGTTGTGGCAGTAAAGGGTAGGGTTTCAGATGAAGGTGCTGACACGGATGAGTGCAACATTGGCACACAGGAGGAGCCTAAGTTTGTCAAGTTGTCGAGCAGTTTGACCAGAGAATAGAGGGCCGAATATATCGAGTTATTAAGAGAATTTGCCGATGTGTTTGCGTGGACCTATGAAGACCTCAAGACATATGACACATCTGTCATTGAACACAAGATCCCACTGAAGGAAGAGGCTAGGCCATTTAGGCAGAAGCTAAGACAGATAAATCCCATGTTGTTGCCTGTCATGGAAAAAGAAGTGAAGAAGTTGTTAGATGCCCAAATCATTGTCCCCTTGAGATATTTTGAATGGGTGGCCAATTTGGTCCCGGTAAGAAAGAAAAGTGGAGAAATCAAGCTCTGTGTTGATTTCAGGAACCTGAACAGGAGCTCAAAGAAAGACAATTATCCCCTGCCTAACATGGAACACATATTGCAGAGGGTAACTGGTGCATCTAGGATATCCATGATCAATGTTTTTTTTGGTTATAACCAGATATCAGTGATGACCGAGGACAGAGAAAAAACGACCTTCACCGCTCCTTGGGGCACATTCATGTATGCCAAAATGCCCGTTGGATTGATGAATGCAGGAGCAACATTTCAGCGAGCCATGGATATAGCCTTCATTGGGGAAATAGATCAGTTTGTGATCTATCTGGATGACATCACAGTCTTCTCCAGGTCTGAAAATTGTTGTCACCTAAGAAAAGTGTTCTTGAAGTGTCGGAGGTTTGGCCTATCCTTAAACCCCAAAAAATCTTTGTTTGCTATGAAGGAGGGGAAATTGTTAGGTCATATAGTATCAACAGGAGGAGTGAGGATTGATCCCAGCAGGGTAGAGGCAATTCAGACTCTGTCACTTCCTCGGTCTAGAAAAAGGAAGTTTAGGCCTTTTTAGGGAAGATTAACTTTTTGAGGAGGTTCGTCTCAAATTTTGCTGCGCTGGTGAAACACATCACAGCCATGCTCATAAAGGGAAATGAAGTAAAATGGACTGTTGAACCCAGGGAATCTTTTGTCCAAATAAAAAGGGCATTGACTGAGGCACCCGTGTTGATCAGTCCTGACTATTCCAAAGACTTCCTAGTTTTTTCTTTCGCTTCTTTTGATATAGTAGCAGCGGTCTTATTGCAGAAAAATGAGGAAGGGCGAGAGCAACCCATTGCCTTCTTCAGTAAAGCATTAAGAGATGCAGAAATCAGGTACGAGATCATGGAGAAGCAGGCCTATGCCTTGGTGAAAGCTCTCAAAGCTTTCAGAGTCTATGTCTTGCACTCAAAAGTGACTGCATACGTTCCGTCAGCCTCTATGAAGGACATCCTTATACAACCCGACATAGATGGGAGAAGAGGTAAATGGATTGCTAAGATCCTTGAGTTTGACCTAGAAATAAAGCCCACCAAGTTGGTTAAGGGGCAGGGTTTGGCCAAGCTACTGGCTGAATCCAATTGCAGAGCCTTGGGGGTTAGTCTGATCAATACTTGCTCAGGAATTTAGCAAGCTGAGTTGCCCGGCCAAAGCTCTCAGGACGACTTGCCAGTAACAGAATGTGCCTGGTATCGAGACATCTTGTACTTTCTGCAGGAGTTGAGGCCCCCTGATGGAATGGGTAAAAGTAAGGCAAGATCTTTAAAACTCAAGGCGGTCAAATATTGCATCATTGACCAAGTCTTGTACTGGAGAGACCCTCTAGGGGTGATGTTGAGGTGTTTGAACCCACAGGAAGCTCAGAACGTTATATTTGAATTCCATAACGACCTTTGTGGAGGACATTATTTTTGGAAGACCACAGCTCACAAAATTCTTAGAGCTGGGTACTACTGGCCCACCTTATTCACCGATGTCTGCAGAGAAGTCAGAGCTTGCATCAAATGCCAAAAGTTCTCAGGAAAGCAGCAGCTTAGACCACTGCCACTGAAGCCTGTAGTAGCTTCAACACCTTTTCAACAGTGGGGGCTAGACTTCATCGGGGAAATCCATCCTCCCTCAAGTGGCCAACACAGATGGATCTTGACTGCAACAGACTATTTCACCAACTGGATAGAAGTTGCCTCCACCAAAAGTGCATCACACAAAGTAATTATTAGCTTCTTGGAGGACATCATAGCCAGATTTGGCTGTCCCAGCAGGATTGTCACTGATAATGCTGCTTTGTTCAAATCTGAGCCTCTGATTAAGTTCTGTGAGCAGTTCCAGATCTCGCTAATTCGCTCCACCCCCTATTATCCTCAAGGAAATGGACTGGCATAATCTTCCAATAAAAGCCTAATCAAGCTCATTAAAAGATTATTGGAAGACAATAAGATGGCTTGGGATTCAAAGCTTAGATTTGCTCTATGGGCCGATTGAGTGACAACGAAGAAGTCCTTGGGCACCTCGCCTTTTCAGCTGGTTTACGGAACAGAGGCAGTTTTTCCCACTCAGCTCGCCTTACATGTAGCGAAGTTCTTTCAAGATTATGAAGGAGAGCCGGATCATATGATCAGAAGGATTCATCAGATGGTGGAAGTACAACAGATCAGGGAACAGGTGATGGACGCAGCTCATAGTCATCAGCAGAAGGTCAAACAGGCCTTTGACAAGAAGGTCAGGAAGAAGAAGTTTGAGATCGGGAATTTGGTGCTTAAGTGGGATGCACCCAGACAGGATAAGGGCAAACACAGCAAGTTCGACGCCCTATGGATCCGGCCCTTGAAAATCTCTGAGGTTTTCTCAAATAACACGTACAGGTTGCAGGATTTGGAGGGTGAAGAGGTTTTCAACAGCCCAGTAAATGGGCATTTTTTGTAGAAATGTTTTGTTGAGAATTAGACGGCTCCTTTGTTTGTAAATATTGTCCTTTTGGTTCTTTGTTTATTTTTATTTTTATTTTTCGGCTTAGTAAATGACTCCATAGCCCAATAGCAAGGCACTGAAGCTGCAAAATGAGTTCTTAGAGCATCACAGGGACGACTCTATCCCCCATGGAGCCTAATGTTAGAGCGAATTCTTGCAAGGGGGTGTTTTCTCTCCAAGATTTGAGCTCGTGGCGTAAATACGAGGAAATGGGGCTTAAAGAACCTATTATATGCATTTTGTCCAAGGTCACAGCCATGAGCGCACTGTGCAGCGCAGAGAATCCATTTCGAGTTAAAATTGCAAGTGGGCGGGCGCCTCCAGTATTCAGCGACGAGGATCGATCGATGGAGCAGATCGTCGGTCGGTGGAAATTTGAGACCAACGGAGTTGCGCCATGTTTAGCACAGGAATCGGGCCCGTAATCTGACCGAAATGATCTAGGTCGTCCATCCCGGAGGAGCACGTGGCACACGATCGAGCTCTGTCGCAACTTCGCCCATCGCGACCTTGAAACGCTTTTCTTTGCAACTGGGATCCCCGAGACACGAAGTGCTGAAGGCGTCCAGGACCCGAGCCCGCAATCTCACCGAAATGATCAAGACGTCCATCCCGGAGGAGCACGTGGCACACGATCGCGCTCTGTCGCAGCTTCGCCCTTCGCGACCTTGAAACGCTTTTCTTTGCAACTGGGATTCCCGAGACACGAAGTGCCGAAGGCGTCCAGGTCCCGGGTTCGCAATCTCACCGAAAGTGATCTCAGTCGTCCATCCCGCAGGTACACGTGGTGCGCGATTAGGCTCTATTGCCTCTTTGCGCATCGCGACTTTGAAGAGCGAGGATCAACCTCTTCCCAGCCGCGAGACGCGAAGTGCCGAAGGCGTTCAGGACTCAGGCCCACAGTATCGCCGAAAGATCTCAGTCGTCCATCCAAGGGGACACGTGGTGCACGATCAAGCCATGTCGCCGTTTTGCCTATCGTAACTTTGAAACATAAGGAGCAGCCTCCTCCCAGCTGCGAGATGCGAAGCGCCGAAAGCATTCAGGACTCTGGCCCACAGTATCACTGAAAGTGATCTCAGCCGTCCATCCCGCAGGGACACGTGGTGCGCGATTAGGCTCTATCGCCTCTTCGCGCATCGCGACTTTGAAGAGTAAGGACTAGCTCCTTCCCATCCACGAGACGTGAAGTGCCGAAGCTCCTGAGCATATCATTTCGGCCACTCCCTTGGGAAGCAGTTAATGAAAATCGAGTAGGTAGATGAAACCTCAGTTCGCGCCATAAATGGAAGGTATGGGAGGCCTGGAGCAATCAGCCTGTGGTACCCTTGTGTGTAGGTCCCCCTTGCAAGAGCCATGCTAAGTTAAGTTGGCGTCTGACGAAGGATCTCCGTCCAGGTTTGACTGAAGAGACGCCGTGCCTTGGAGGTCCGAGCACGCCTCTGTTGGGCGAATTTTTCTGAGTATATGTACTCAATTTTTCTATTTTTGTAAGGATCGATGGTTGAGCTAGGCTCCCGATTGTAAAGTTTTGATGAAGCGCTGGTTGCTCTGGTTATGTATTGACACTCGAGATTTCTTGCCTTATGAATGTCAGCCTCTTTCCATATCTCTGTGTACACTGTGTTAGAACAATTCGGAATTGGAGGATCCAATCGAGTTGCACTGTTATAGGATGATGTATGTTGGATCACTGTAATAGTTGTATTGTTTCTAATCAGTTCTTGTATTTTCTCAATGCTGAATGATTTGGAACTGGAAGATCCAGTCAAGTCACCCCTCAGTTCCCCGAAACTCTGAACCAAGACGATCTTGTATTCTGAGTTTTTCCTCCTCAAGCTGCTGAAAGGCCTGATGCCCAAAGCAGTCTGGCTCACTGATCTCACTAAGTCTTCCATCTGCTCATTTTATAATCAACTCACTGATGGAAGTTAGATCAAGACCTCCTTTGTTTTTCTACATACCCAGCCCGATTTTCTGAGTTAGAGCGATATCTTCTTAAGTCTCTATCCATTCGATCACCCCATTAAATTATTCGTGACATAAACTGATGGGCGCTGGGCTCTGCTCCTGCTGCAATCCAGGAGTGACTTCCAATGCCAATAGAGATATAACCACTTAAGCAATTATTCTACAACATATAAAAGACTTGCATATGAACGTAAATATGAGATCTGAATGCTTGCAAGTGTGGAATGTAAATTGACGATGTTGTAGACTAAGGATTGAGTTAAGTGATTAAGTGTGATTAATTTTAGCCCTATCTAGGTGTCAACCCAAAAACTCTCCTGCCCTAGTTACCAAGTGACTGTTGGATGCTCAAGAAGTGAGGCAACGAAGCCTACCCTAGCTTCACAGGTCAGCCCTAAGATCAGAGTACTCCTGGAAAAGACATCGCGCGCCGTGAGACCGTCCCCGACCTTCCTCCAACCTCGTTTTAAATGGCGAAGATGGTTAGTTATGGTGTCCCATTAAGTCTAATTAATTTATTTTAGACCTATGAGCTAAGTATTGCAATGTGTGTTTGAGTGCTTGTAGCTTGCTCAAAAGTTGCCAAAGTACTAAAACTGAAAGATTGAATAATATGGAGGTTGAAGCCTTTAAACACTGAAATTGCAGATTAATTCCTTAATGTATGAAACTATCGCATGTAGAAATTAAGAACTGAAAATGCTTGTGAAACTGAAACCGAAGATTATGAAGGTTGAGGCCTTTGAACAACAGATTGCAAGTTTAAATTTTACTTTCCGGAAAGGGCCTTGGGGACCCAAAACCGGAATTAAAGATTAAGTTCTTAGATTATTAAATTGCCTATGTAAAGTACATGAACTGAAAGTAACTTGCAAAATAGAAATGATAAATGAAGCCTTTAAGATGTCAATGTTTGCATGCATGAATGAGATAAAGAGTTAAGCACTAGATACTTGCATGCAAAGTAAATCATGAAAGAAAAGATCCAATATGCCTCCACAGGCTCTAATCTAGCATTTAGGTGTGATATCTACTCTAGATTATTTCAGATTTTAGCATGCATGTAAGAAATCACATCTAAACTAGCTAAACTAATCAAAGAAAAACCCAAAGAAATCTAACTAAAACTTGCAAAAACTAAGACTGAAAAGAAAAGAAGGCAAGCCTCTTGGGTACAACTCCTTTGGGCTTGCGTACAATGTTTAGAATGAAGGAGAAATAAGAAGGAATTGTTACCACTCTTGGAAGGAGTACCGGAAAGGTGTGTTGTATTCGAATTTGGGTAGCATGCCCTCTTGTCCTGGTAAGAACCTGCAAAAATCAGCAAGCTATTGCTTGTTGATTTGAGCTGCAACACACTCTAAAATGTTAAGAAATTTATGTTTTTCAACAGAAACTTCGTACATACAAAACCCAGAAAATTATAATGATTTAGTTGACCTATCTAAGCAAGTTAGCTACTAAAAACTGATTATGAAAGAATGAGGAAGAAGGACAGGAAATGCTTGTGGAGTGTAAGTGAAGATGAGGGTAGATTCGTCCTTGAACCTATCCCAACAACTCCTTAGAGATGATCTGCAAAACTTAAACCCAAAGTGATATGGAACAACAGATAATATCCTGCATGCATAGATAATACAACATAGTTTCTATTATAAGCATGCACAAAATATATAGATGAGAAACTACACTATTGCCTCACCTAGCCTAGTAAACTAATTTACTTAAGCGACTATTGATCAAAACACATAAAGATTCATAATGATATCACCTCACAATAAGTGGCACATCCAGACTAATCTTGAACGCCACAGTTCCTCCAAAGCTATTTATTGTATTATCAAATAGGAAGAGGTTGTAGCAACAATGTTGCTACAAGCTCTTCAAGAGAAAAACCAGTGAAGCAATGTGAAAGTAATGAGAGAGAGAGAAGGAGGTGGAGAATTCGGTAGCATAACAATACTGTGAAAGAAGGTAAGAAATGAGGGAGTGAGGGGTCTCTTAAATAAGCATGAGAAGCTAAGGAGACCCCTCTTGGATATTCAACAAGTGTCCAAAATCCAACCAAGGAGAACTCAAGCTAAAGAAGGCGTGTAGCTTTTAGGGTAGGGGCGAAATTGGTAAGAAAGGAGAGTGGAGAGGTGAGGTGGCCATACAAAGGAGGCGAATTGGTCCAAGGAAGAGACCCACGCATGCATTAAAGCAAGCTTCCTCTTTAAACTTTGATGTTTCCACCTTCACGTGTGAGCTTTACCCACTTTTCCAAGAGAAAGCGTGAGTTTAAAAGAGGCAATGCGTGAGTTAGGATAGGGAGTGTGGAGAGATGTGAGGAGCACACTCCCAAAAGGCATGTGAGAGGTGGAGGAATGGGCCCACACTCTAATTCAAAGCAAAACCTAATTTAAAACTGATGTTTCCACGTTTTTTGAAAAGGAAAGGCGTGAGTTCAAAGGAAACACGTGAGGGTGAGGAGGAGTGTGGAAGGGGTGTGGAGTCCACACTCCAAATTGGGACGTGAATGGATGAAGAGGGGCGTACAAGTGAAAGAGGGACCCACGCTTTAAATTGAGAGGTGAGTTTCCAACTTCACGTGGAGAGGTTGTACGTAAGCTTCAAAGAGAAAAATTAAAAGGTGAGTTAATAAACTAAAAGGGGGTTTAAAAGGGTAGGTAAAGGTTAGGAAATGGTTAGGATGGGTTAGAGTAGTCTCTCTCAACACTATTTCACCTTTACTTTACCTTATTTGGTCCATTATTACAAAATTGACATTTTCTCATGTCCTGGGTTTAGCAATTAAAACTGTTGTTTTCTGAAAAAACTCCTAAGTGGACAAAACCCTAACAAAACTTGTCCGACTGAGTTGAAACTTGGTCCATGGGTGTAGGGGGTCTTATTATCTTTCTTTTGAGTACAAATACCCCTATCAAAAATCCCGGGACCTAAGTTTTACATTAATTATCCAGAATTAATTAATTAATTAATTCCCAACCTTAAAGCAAACCTAGCTAGGTTCGACGGAATTCCGCAAAATTTGCATGCTTTCTTACATGGTCATTTACATTGTTCCTAAACACTAGCTACCCAAGAATGACTTCATTAGAACGCCTTTCACCACTTTGGAGGATTTATTGCTAGTGGGAGTGAAAAACTCAAGGGAGATTAACGCAGTTGGTTAGGCCACATTAACCTCCTAAGGATAAAAAACACTCAGTGAAAGGAACTTTCCTAATGAAGAAATCCTAAGGCAACTGACCTAACCATGATCCATGTAGACCTATTACAATATTAACCCACACAGGGGTGCAGTAATCCCGCTTACAAAATTGTGTGCTGGAGCAAAAAATGTCGTGCAGAACCAAATAGACTTTGACATGTTTGCATCTGTTGATGCATATCTTCATGGTACATGGAGTTGACCCCCTAGTTGAATAGGCGGTCAACAACCCCTACATCTATGATCTGGTTCCCAAGGTACTTTGCAACCGTAGCAAAGTTGCCTGCTCCTAATGGGCGTGGGGTTACTCTGTTCTTCCCTCCATCTCGTTGTTCTGGCTCTGTATTCCTTTATACTGTCGGCCCACTCTATGACCTCATCTTTGCTCCATCTAGGATTGTTCATGGATATATACTGTTGGAATGTTACATCAACCCTAAGTCCCTCACTAAGGGCATGGTATTCCCGTTAACAACGTACAACCTCTCTAGCAAAGTCTATAGACTCCATCTTTCCAGATGGAAGATCCCTCATGCTGGCAGGAGTCTAAGCTCTGATACCATTGTAATGTTCCCAAGCCAATATGCCAGGAGCATCACGTTTTGCATGAGTTTTTAACTGTTTCTGGTTGTGGCATTTCGTCAAACACTTTGTCGATTTTGGGTGTTTACTTGCAGGTTGACTTCTTAAGTTCGGCCTTAGGGTTTATATTCAGTTGTCACACATAGATCTGAAGATATAATCAATGGAAATACAAGATACACCAAATATGGAACCAATAGCAAAGATCTGACCTTTATTAATATAATGAGCAAGAACCTGATACAAGAGTGAGGCCGATATGAAATGATCAATAGATGGGTCCAATAAACATACTAAGAGCTGCTACAAAATGCTCCAATAAGAGACTACAAGCCTCCAAAGGCTGAATACACCATGAAGACCAGTACAAAAGAGATCTGTGTTGTATGGACTGCCAAACCCCCAGGCTGGATGATGCTACGCTCTGCGGGAATGTTGAAGACCCTCAATATTTCGGCCCTACTGTCAAAGATCTCCAAATGCTCCGAAGAAGATGCCAAACTGTAGATCTACCCAATACAAGACCCCTGGTAAAGTCTCAGGTGGATTGGTGAAAAGATGATCCACCAAATGAATAAGCCTCTACTAGATTTGCGCCCCACTGGATGACTGAAACCCTAGATAATTCGGCCTCTCTCCTAGAAGCCTCCCAATGATCCACAAAACTATTGAAATGGTAGATCAGGGGCCGATTATCTCACTTGTGAAGTCCCAAGCAAAATAGTGAAGATATGAGCTATAAAATGATTGAAACCACTTTCTAAAGTTTGCTCCTCTCCTCTAATTCGTCCAATGCATCTAGTAAATCAAATGGCACATAAAACTCCTCCGGAATGAACTAGATCTGATGGCCAAGACCCTGCAATGAAAACCCAGGTGCTAGAATTCCCAGAAGCCCTTCCAATCTCTTGGAACGAACTTCCCTCAATGTATGGTGCGTTCCCCTTGCTGGAAATCCTCAATGGTGCGCCCTCTCTCTTCCTGTACCTGTGGCTGGTGTAGAACTCTCCTACAACTGAGTAGATCTAAAGTAGAATGGTGTGGGTGGAGTATTGCATCCTCGAGACCAAACTTGGAACAAGCTAGGTGGAATCTTTCACCACCGAATTGTCCTCTAGGGTTTGTTAAGTCAAAACCCTCAAAACCCCCAAGGTATGGGCTTACTGGCTAGAAGCCAAATATCAAAATGATAATCATACATGAATGAGAGAATAGAGGCCCAAGAGGAGGGCACAATTGTGAAGTAGATCTGCTCATGAGGAGGCTTCAAACTTCAGTATTCAGCAAGGTACCTATCCTATCTTGTTCCTAGACATCAAATCTATGCTTCTAGAGTGTTTTGTTTGTCATTGAGGCCAACTAGGAGGAGGGCCGAATTATCTAGGGTCTCAGTCATCCAGGGAGGCGCATCATTACTTGGATGGAGGTTGGATCCAAGGGTTTGAAAGGGATTTTGGATATTTGAGCACTTGGGTTGTCCTTGCAGTAACCTGATCTATCATTCTACTCAGTTTGGGGTCTGTTGTCGCCCTTATGCACACTTGCAAACGTGAGCTAAGTCCGGCTCACTTAGTGTGCCCTCGGAGACACAATGTCTAAGTCCCTGCCCACACTGTCACCTTGGCAGGTACTTCTTCCGTCTAGGCTTACTCCTAG
>WSFP011450804.1:0-19739 GCA_009831015.1 Picea engelmannii
GATGATGTTGGTGCAAAAGAAGGATGGGACTTGGAGACTTTGCATTGACTATCGGGCACTGAACAAGATCATTGTTTAGAATAGGTACCTGATCCCATAGATTGATGACCTTCTGGACAAACTCAAGGGGGAAAAATATTTCAGCAATATCGACTTGAAGTCGGGGTATCACCAGGTACCAATCGAACCCTCTGATGTGTGAAAGACTGCCTTCAAATCCAAGGAGGGTCTTTTCGAATGGTAGGTCATGCCATTCGGGTTGATGAATTCCCCTGCAACCTTCATGAGGATAATGGAAGACATCCTACGACCATTCATCAACTCATTTGTAGTGGTGTACTTGGATGACATTCTGATCTTCAGCCATACTTGGGAAGAGCACCTCCACCACATCTGACAAGTCCTCCAAACACTATGACAACACAAGTTGTGTGCCAATTTAGAGAAATGCACTTTTGGCATGACCCAGGTTCAGTATCTTAGATACATTATTGATGAGTGGGGGGTAAATGTGGATCCAACAAAGATCCAAGTCATTCAGGATTGGCCAGCCCCAACCACCCTAACAGAGCTCTGCAACATTTTAGGTCATGCCAATTTCTACCGTAGGTTTGTGTTGGGATTCTCTCATATCACTTAGCCCTTGATTCAAGTCACCAAGGGAGGAGCTAAAGAAAAAATATTTTTGTTTGAATCTCAACAACAGGAATTCGGGGAGTTGAATCATCGCCTCTGCTCTGAACCAGTGCTCACATTACTAGACTTGAAACAACCATTTGAGATCGAGATAGATGCCTCTGACTATGCCATTGGGGCAGTCCTTACTCAACATGGGCATCCAGTGGAATATCACAGTGAGACACTTTCCGACATAGTCTGGAAGTATCCCACTTATGAAAAAGAAATGTATTCCATTGTGAAGGCTTGTCGGAAATGGAAGCATTACATTTTGGGAAAGGAAACGGTCATCCACATAGACCAATGACCCCTGCAGTTCATAAGAACACAAGGGAAGTTCCAAAATGATCGCCATCAGAAGTGGTCCACATACCTGCAACAATTTCATTTGAACATTAAGTATAAGAAAGGCAACACCAATAATGTTGCATACTACCTCAGTCGACCACCCATCGTGGTGCTAACCACTGTGCTCAAATCTTGTGGGCACAAGACTTCTGATTGGCCGCTTCTCTACACAAGTGATCTAGAATTCAGCCACACATACAATACACTCTTGGAGGGTAAGAAGGTTCCCAATTTTCACCTCCAAGATTCCTTGCTTTGTCACCTGGGACACCTTTGTGTTCCTTCAAGAGAGTGTGCCAAGATGATTTGGGAGGCGCACTACAGTCAGGTTGTTGGGCATTTTGGGGTCAAGAAAACCATGGTAGTACTACAAAATTATTTCTATTGGTCGAACCTTTTCGATAGGATGTCGAGAAGTACATCAAGTCTATCACTGCTTGCACCATTTCCTAACTGACCATCAAGAAGAAAGGCCTCTATACTCTGCTTCCTACCCCCAGTTGACCTTGGGAATCCATCTCTATGGATTACATGTCGGGCCTTCCTTCTACTAAGAATGGGAATGACTATGTTTTTGTGGTCGTCGACCGATTCTCGAAGATGTCCATTATGATGGCCTGCAAGAAGAATATCATAGCAGAAGACACTGCTAAACTCTTCTTTGAATGAGTGTGGGTACACTTTGGTATCCCACAGTCTATCATCTCAGATCGAGACAACAAGTTCCTCAATAAATTTTGGTCCAACCTCTAGTCAATGTTGGACACCAAGCTCACCAAGTCCACAGCTTTCCATCCGCAAACTGATGGCCAGATAGAGGTCGTCAACTGGATGATTATACACATTATGTGCATGTACAACTCAAAGAATCCACGCACATGGGATGAGAGCCTCCCCTATGTACAAAACATCTACAACTGGGCTCTCCATAGCTCAACCAGCCACATCCCCTTTCAAGTGGGCTTGGGATTCCAGCCACTATGTCCCATTGACGTAGCCATGCGATTTATGACTACTCGGGCAGATTCATCCCATGTCCAGTCTGAGGCTGACAAGGAAAACAGCTTCATTGAGCACATTCAGCACATCCTCCAACAATTTCATGACATATTGGACAGAGCCAATGCTAAGTACAAGCAACGACATGATCAACATCGGGTTCCACACAACTTCCAGGTGGGCGACAAAGTGTGGCTACATTTGCAAAAGGAACGTATCGCTGGACCCTACTGCAAGATTTTCCCACTCTAATATGGTCCATACACCATCACTAAGTCTATAGGGGCCAATTCCTTTGAGCTCGGGATTCCATCATTCCTTGGTCTACACCCAGTGTTCAATGTGGACTGCCTTCAGCCCTACTTTCTACCTCTACTAGACACATCCGACATGGCAGAACAACTCACACCAACAAAATTAAACCCAGATTGCATGGAACAAGCCACAACTGTTTGAATTATGGACACACAGATCAAGGACACCCACCAATAGAGGATCCAGCTATATCAAGTTGTCAAAGCAGGCCAAATCCTTCACCAGGACAAGTGGCTCACCAGGGACCAAGTTCAACAGAAGTTTCCTCATCTCATGGAGGAACTCAACGCAATGGGGACCATTGCTTCCTAAGGGGGAGGATTGATCCAGGTGTATATTGGTGGCCTCTTTCCTATTCCACTTGGACCCACACCATTGTTTCTTTCAGTTTTTCAGTTTCCTTAATTGTAGCACAATTTACTATTTTTAGCAGTTTTTCGGGTCATGAACTTCCGGAGCTGTTTTGAGGCCCTAAACGATGTTTTTTGGGCATGAATGCTCCAACAAATATGAGTTTGTTCCAGACTCAATATTAAATGTTAGTAGTGTATTCGTCGAATAGATATTTCTAATGATGCATCAAACGAAGATAGTATGCCAAAGTTACGACCACAGGAAATTGATGTGCCAATTTACCCCAATGGGGCCCATATTCTAGTGTTTCATATCTTAGGGTTAGGTTTTTGGATGTTTAGGGTTTTCCATTATTTCTCAGTAATATATAGGCCTTCAAGCCTCATTGTAACAAGATTTGAGAGGCCAGTAGCCACCACATCTCTTCTCAGAGATAAGCTACCAGCGCCCTATCTAGTTTATTTTCATTCCGTCTGTAAGCATTTTTCAGTCATTTTTTATTAATGAAATGAAGTCTTATTTTCACTGCATCTCTGCATTTATGTGTATTTATGTATTTCATTGTCTTCCTACATAAATATAGATCAAACTATGTGTAACTTCAACATTATTTCTTTGGATGTAGTCATGTCACTCGGGCACTGAAGGGTGAGGAGGTATGAAACAATATCACGATACCAATCAGAGGAATTTTTTTTATCTTTTATCTAGATTATAGAGGTTTGATCATCAATTTCTTCTATGTCTGGGATATATTTGTGTGATTCTAGGTAGTTTATCCCAAGTGCCCTGAAATTTGATTATGCTAACAATTTTGCCAGGCCCTAACCTTTGACTAGCTTGGTCGATTTTACTTCAAGATCAAATTCCTGAATTTTTTCTAACCACTAACCTTTTATGCCATCACTGTCTAGTTGTACCAAGATATCTTCGACAGAGCTTGTTGGCACATAATCGATTATTTTAGAATGCAGTATAAATGTCCTAAAATATTTGAGAGCTTTCACCATTGCGTAGGATTGTTTTTCTAGTAGATCATATCTTAGTTCGGCATCCTTGAAACTTTTACTAAAAAAGGATATCGGCTACTCAAAACCTTCTTTGTTCTTTTGCAGGAGTACTGCTGTGATAGTATGTTCAGATACGAAAGAAAAGATCAAGAATTCCTTAGTATAGTCTGGACTAGCTAACACTAGAGCTTTGCGTATGGCTTTGTTGACCCGCTCAAATGACTCTTTAGCTTCATCATTCCATTTCATTTCACTGTCTTTTTTCAACATATCTGTGATTAGTTTGACAATTTCAGCAAAGTTAGGGATAAATGTTCTCAAAACATTTATCTTCCCTAAAAAAGACTAGATTTCTTTCTTATTTCTAGGAATGTTTATCATATCAATAGCCTCGAATATCTTAGGGTCAACCTTGATACCATGATTTGAAACTATATGACCTAGAAGTTTTCCTTCTTGCATAGAGAAATGTGACTTTTTATGATTAAGCGACAAACCGAACTTTCTGCATTTCTCGAAGGTTTGTTTGAGATGAACTAGATGTTTTGCATCAAAATTGGAGAAGACTGTTAGATCATCTAAGTAAATAACCACAAATATATCTGTCTCACCGATGAAATCTATATCCATCGCTCTTTGGAAAGAGGCCCCTGCATTCATCAAACCAAACGACATTTTATCATACATGAAAGTTCCCCACGGAGTAGTGAATGCATTTTTTTCTTTATCATTTTTGTGGACATCAATTTGGTTATAACCTAAGAAACCATCGATCATCAACATTATGTTAGCTCTGACTACATTTTCCAAGACATGATCTATTTTTGACAATGGGTAGTCATCTTTTAGGGATGACCGATTTAAATTCTTGAAATTCACGCAAAGCCTTATTTCTGCACTTTTCTTCCTGACGGGTACCGAATTTGCTACCCATTCAGAAAACCTAAGTGGAACGATAATCTTTGCATTGAGAATCTTATTGACCTCTCTTTCTATTATAGGTAAGAGGATAGGGTTTATTTGTTTAAGTTTTTGCCTGAAAGGTTTGATATCGTTCTTCAAAGGAATCTTATGTTAAATTACATAGGTATCGTAAGTTCTTAAATCATCATAGGACCATGCAAAGACGTTTTTATATTGTTTAAGAAGTTCAATGTATTTATTCTGTACTTGGGATGGGAGGTATTTAGATAATTTAACCAATTTAGGATCTTCTTTAGTTCCTATATTACAGTCTTCAACCTCTTCGGGTTGAGGTCGTAAAGTAGATTTTAAGGGTATATCATCTTGGTCAAACAATCTCTCCAAAGGTATCAAACCTCCAGGGATATGATTATTCTTAAGAACAAGCATTCAGTGATTTACGATCTTATCTAGGAACTTTTCAGGGTCTTCACCTTCCTGCATGATCCAGATGGGATTGTTCTAATTTTCTTAATCTATATGAATCTCAGAGAACTCATCAATCACTTCTAGGAACTATTTAATCTGCTCATCATCTTCAAAAACTTGCCAGTGCTACACATTATTTGGGATCAAAGGTATGTGTCTCATTTCGATATGATACTTCAATTTTAGGAAAGTAGGTGGTACAAACGTCGAAGTTGCTTTGGCTAAAGATTTTTCCTGTTGATTATCCGTCACGGAAATGTGGTGAATATTAAAGGACGAGAATAAATTTTCTATCAAATACCAAGCACAATTTCTATATGACCTTAGCCTTGGATGTTTAGCTTCATATTATTGCTTTATTTGTTTCACAATTAGCTCTGTGTTACCATAAACTATTAGATGTTCAATTTTTAGCTTCCTAACAGCCTCCAATACTAAAACTAGAGGTTCGTATTCACAAATGTTATTTGTATAATCAATTTCCCATTGTAATTTGTATGAAAAGGGGATGACATACTCATCTCCAGGTGTAACAAATAATACTCCTGCCCTTGCCCCTTTGCAGGATGAAGCACCATCAAAAAACATTTTCCATACTCCTTCTCTACTATTTACACTTTTCTTTGGTTTTTCTATTTTTTTTCTTCTTCTATAAATTCTTCAAAATCATCGTCTATTGATAAAATACAATTTCCTAGATCCTAATCGGAAACATAGATTGGATAATTATTTGGGTTTTGGGGGTCACTTACAGTATATGCCAGTCTAGTCTCTCTGTACAGTCAAGTAAATTGTCCACCAAAAATCAGGATCGTAGCGTATGTCATGTCCAGTTGAAGCAATCCTCCTAATTTTGCACCCCAATACCTAGATAGAAGCATACCATACTTGCCAGGGATGTCAGCAACAACTACATCCATAAGAATACCTTTTACATGAATATGTGCAAGATTCACTACCAAATCCTTGATCATGCTGAGACACTTAAATTTTCTTGAATCAAACGAGTATAAGTCCTGATAAGGTCTAGTGATTTCAAGGCCCAAATTTTCCATGATAACTTTAGGCATTAAATTGTGAGATGGCCTAGAATCTAACATGCAATTATGAAGTAAGTGTTCATGCACAGTTAAAGTAATATAAAATAGAGCAACAAAATCCTTAGTATTTTCAATGTGAGGACCAAACATAATCGTCGGTCTTTCATCTTGCATATTGATCACATCTGCATGAGATTCAACATCAGAAAAATTGAACATTTTAGCAATCTGTTTTTTATAAATTGGATTCTTGGCAATCTCAACCACGGGCATGGGAATTTTAATCTTATTTATTTCATTCTCTAAACTAAAACCTCTAGTTGTTTTTTCGACTTCTTTGTTTGAAGCTTGTGCTTCCATATTCTTTGGTCTCTTAGTTTGTGTTTCTCTTGTTTCAACTATTTTTGTTCGGGCAGCTTGTGTTTCAACTAGTGGTTTAGTAACAACTACCTCATTCATTTTATTTCTTGATAAAATCTTTTTTGTTGGAACCCTTGTAGTATTTGTTTCTCTGGGCCTTAAATTATACTTATGTTGAAGATTGACCATTATAGAGTTGACGATTCCTTGATATGAAGACTTTCTCAGATTATTTATACTTTCTTCATTACTAAACAGGGATTCTAGGTCTAGAGATCTTTCATAATCTTGTCTAGTTAAATGAGGTTCTTGGTCGTCATCACTAAGGTTGTTTCTATCCTCTTATTGCCCCTCATAGTTTTTCATAAAATATTTTGTTTTAAACAGGGTTTGGAATTTTTTATCTTCGTTTTTTACTTGCCTCTGTTGGGTCTGGGGGTTAGGATTCCTCCTGAAATATTATCTAGTGAATGGATCAGGTTTGGCTTGGTCTAGTTCCATTCTAGCGATTTTTTTTGACAAATATT
This sequence comes from Picea engelmannii, assembly GCA_009831015.1. Classification (NCBI taxonomy): domain Eukaryota; kingdom Viridiplantae; phylum Streptophyta; class Pinopsida; order Pinales; family Pinaceae; genus Picea; species Picea engelmannii. Next base: position 7,024 of record WSFP011450804.1, read on the forward strand.
TGATTATCTTAGCCATGTCATCCATTTTATCTTCGGTAGACTTCCTAGATCCAGAGCGTCATGCTTGTTCCCTAAAGCATTTAGGTTCTTTGGTTCCTGTATCAACCTTGGATTTTAGTTTACCAGATGCCATCATGTTTGATTCGATTTCTATGGCATCAACTTGCATTCTTGTCAGAGTAGCATATCTTCTTTCTCTTAGAAGTAGGAAAAAATCAAGTTCAAAATCCCTTGCGAAAGTTACCTTTGTTGTAGGTTGAGATGGTTTAACTTCGACGGGGATATTATGATAAAGTTTGTTAAATCTCTGAGTAAATTCAAGAACCAACTCAGACTTATTTTTTCTCAATTCCCCAAATTTAGTCAAATAGTAAAGATGGTCTTTCTTTTCTCCCCATTGTCTTAAAAAAGCATTTTCTAAATCATCATATGATCATAGTTGTAGTGTCCCCAAGGCCAAGCCCTTTGTAAATCTAGGTTATGAAATGAATTGTAAATATGTGTTATAGGCTGGTGAGCCAATTTTGTATAAGCTGGTGGGCTTATGTGATTGTTAGGCCAGAGAGCCTAAGGGTTGTAGGCCAAGGGCTTGATTTTGTACCTGTATGTATGCAGCACATTAATAAAATACAAACACCACCACGTGCAGGCCGACATGATGAATGAGTGATGGGGGACTAAGCATCCATAGAGAGGGAAAGAGATTAGGGGATGGAAGGTGGGAAAAGGGGCTAAGTGTTAAGCCTAGGGGGCTTAAGCCATGGGAATAATATTTTAATATTATTCCAAAAGACATGTGAATAATATGTGTTTACCCTAAGTTCTTTTGGAATGACATGTGACTTCCAAATGGAAGGAACACATGCAATTCCAAGGGTGACAAGTGTCAACCCTGGTGCATGCGAATAAAATGGCCAAGACTAGCCGTGAGAGGGTGCCTCCTCCATTATACTCGACTGAATGAGTGTGAACCGTCTGACCTCTGTAGAGCTACCCTGGTGCATCCTCTGAAGTGGGAAAAAGGACTGTGTTTGTTTGAAGATAGCCATAAATCATGTTGTGAACCGTGGAGTCTGAATTTATCCCCGCGTGGACAACTCGTCACACATCTCTGAGAAGTTTGTGTGTTGATTTCGGGGATAGCCTGTGTTGAGTTCTGGAAGCCAAGACACCCTCTGTATAAGCATCGAACCTATGTGTGGAGTCTTGTCTGAAGCCATATCCGTGATACCATCCACCATTGTTAAACCTGTTGGAAAGCTTGTGCCTATTTTCCCCATTGGTTTTTGTGGCCATGCAGTGCTAGACTGCGTGGGGCTTGTTGGCCAGTTGTAAAACACTCTCTCCAGGTGAGAGAGGTGATTGAGGTTGGTAGAATAGGTTTTTGGCATGTAAGTGATTATGTCCAGGTGAGAGAGTGTGCAGAGGAAGGAGAGAACTCCTGGAAGGAACCGTGTAGCTGCCACAGAGCTCGGAGACTTCTGGTCGGGTATGTTGTTGTAACCCAAGGCAAGGGAGGTTAGCAGGTGAAGGAATGTCTAGGTGACAGAGAAGGTGCATAATCCTAGGGTGGAACAAGCATGTGGGGAAGGAGAGTTTGTGGGCAGTGAGCATGAGTCGTTCCTGGGAGAGAATTCCTTCCTTGTGACTGTGTGTTTTCCCTGTAACCTCAGCCTAGCCTAGGATTCCTTGCCTTGGGGTGGATCTTAGTCCCATCTCGGGGTTGACCTACTGCTAAGATGATAAGAAGTGTGGTCTAAGGCTGGGAGGTTCATGGAAGGCTTGCACCTGGTTGGTGGAATTACCATAGTTTCAAGATAAGTGTCAAATTATGTTAAATGTTATGTTTTGCATGCCTGTGATGCTTATAGTTTATCATGTATTATGTTGTCCAGATGAATTATTGTTAATGCCAGGGAATATTTGTGTTAGCAGTAATTCTTATATTTACTCTGAGTTTAAATGTATTTCATTGCTTAAATGCATGTTGTTTTATAATCCGAGAGTGAGTGTTACATTTCTGTGAAGTATGGTAACAGAAAAGGTGTGTTACAGTTTGGTATCAGAGAGATACAACTCAGAGGGAAAGAGTGTTACAATTTGATATCAGAGAGATACAGCTCAAAGTGAAAGAGTGTTACAATTTGGTATCAGAGCCAAGGTTTCGACACTGAGCCTAGATGGGCCAGTTGAGTGGTCTTTGGACCAAGGGTGAGAGGAGAAATTGTGTCTGGAGGACCAATTTCGGACCATGGTATGGTCCGAAGTGTCAAGGAGTTACTTGACTGTGCCTATAAGATCAGGAGGTATAGTGGTGTTGTGAAACCACAGTTGGTATGGTATATGGACACAGGGAGAGAAGACTCCACACCAGCAGTGTTGGAGCCTTAGGATCTATTTGGGAGGAAAGTAGTGAACCCTCATGACCGTTGGATCAGAAAAACGTGTGTAGGGTTTAAAAACCCTTTGGAGTTGCACAGGAGCGTGGGAATCGTGATACGCAAACTCCTAAAAACCTAAGAAGATCTATGTTGTAGATCAGGGAGGAAGGATCAAACATTAGATCTGGCAGAGTCAAGCTCGAGTTAGTCATGAAAACCTTTCGGATTTCACAAAGTTGGGAGATGGGAAGTGAGGAAGGTGAACACCTATGAAACCCGAAACCCAAAATCCCAGAACGATCTACACCGTAGGTCGTAGGAAGGGAGTTTACCGTTTGATTCAGTAGAGGAGTAAACCATAATTTCAGGATTTCGACAGATGAAATTTTGAGATGTGGGATGCACGAACTCCCGATGCCTGAAACACCGAAAATATTTGCGCCATAGATCTGGGGAAGGAGTCTACCCATGGGATTTTGCTTGGAATGGATGTGAGCGCATGAATGTGTACCATGTGCTAGTGAGTTGAGAAGATAGGCGAGAGTGGTGGGACCCGATGAATTCACCGAAGGTGATGTGGACCCTCCGGAACATGCCATGTGCCACTGTGGTTAAGGGCGACAATTGTGTTGTGGGCCCAGAGAATAAAGTAAATCAGAATTTCAGATTTCGAGGATTGTAGTGACAGGAGTTGGAATTCACTGCATAGTGAACTCCTGGGTACCGAAAAACCAAAGTCCCGAAGTCCCGAAGCCATCGGAGACTGAAGAACCGTAACAGGTTTTAAGGGCGATAGTTGTGTTATGGGCCCAGAGAGCAAGGAAACCGAAATTTTGGATTTTGGGGATTGTAGCAACAAGAAGTTAGGAGTCACTACTTAGTGAACTCCTCGGTACTGAAAACCCAAATTCCCAAAAATTGCAGAGCCGTCAGAGCTCAGGAAACTTTGTGAAGTTAAAACGTTTTCTCACTCACGTTGATTTAAGGCCTAACACACTTCGGTTGACTGCACATTGTGGGTGCAGAGTTCAACGAGTGTTAGGACAGCCAAAAATTGATGCCGAGTATGGAATTGGAAGAGGTGTAAATTGCCTCTGAAACAGAGGACGAAAGGGTAGGAAGGAATGTTAACCTGGGGGTCGAAGGAACAAACTCTAATGGGTACAGAAAATATATGGATAGGGAAGTACATATGATGGAACTCATTGAAATATTGTAGAAATATGCCCAGGCTCGCTGAGCTGATAGCCGAAAACTCATGAAAATCAGGGATCGACAGGGTGAATTCAACTTAAAAATGTTGAAGAGCCTGGAAAGAATAGAAAATAAATTGGAAAAAGAGAGTGACACAAGCATATCAAGAAGTGTCAGGACCCCCGAGAGGAGAATGAGATCGAGGAGTGGTAGCAGACATTACCGTCTATCCCTGAAGCATTCTGGCAAGGAAACTCATAGTAGTTCAAGCTCGTCCCGTACCAGAAAACAAAGAAAATCTGGAAAGGATGAATTGAAAGGGGAGATGAACAAGATCAAGCCTCCAATGTTTGATGAAGAACATAAGAAGGAGTAAGATGCCGAGACATGGTTTCTTGGCATGAAGAAATATTTCCAACTACAGAACTACTCCACTCATGCAGAAGGAAGAATTGCGATGTACCAGCTAAAAGGGAAAGCATCCATGTGGTGGGATCAGTTTGTGCAAGTGAAGCACATCAGAGAGAAAGATATCACTTGGAAGGAGTTTAAGAGGTATTTCAAGAAGAAATACATGACCAAGAGATATTATGACAGGAAGATGAAGGATTTATTTGAACTCAAGCTAGGCAGCATGACCATTGATGAGTACGAACGAAGTTTCTTGGAACTGCTGAAGTATGTTCCATTCATCAAAGATGAGACTGTCAAGATTCAGAGGTATCTGAGTGGACTGCCACCTTCCATCGGTGATAAGATTTAGTATGATGATCCTAAGACTATGGAAGAAACAATAAGAAGGGAGAAATGATTGTATGAACAACAAAGATAAAATCCTACCTTTCGGAAGTCTTGGGATGACCAGAAGAGGTTTAAGAAGGAACAGAGGTAGAAGGGAAATAAGCCTCCCTTTTTCAGAAACAGTCCTCACGGACAACCATCCTTTAGAGAGCCCAGGAAGGATAAAGTGGGTGAAAAAATGCCTAGACTTTCACCTATGGAGTGTTGTGGATGTAAAGAGTGCCATAGGTACAGAGACTGCCCCCACAGAGAAGATAAAGCGAGAATCGTCCACAATGTTTAGCAAGCTGAAATAGTGGAGGATATGGGAAGCAGGATGCCAAGGATCTACGCAGCCCTGGACAATAGGCAAGTATAATTTCAATCGCACATGATTGAAGTGGAAGGTATGATTTAGGGGCTAGACATAGTTATGTAGATCCTAGGGTGGTGGAAATTTTGCGTTTATCAAGAATCAAACTTGAGAAGTCTTGGTTAGTGTAGTTGGCCACAGGGACCAAGAGGAAGGTCACTGAATTGGTTAAGTCATGTTCAGTGGACATGAAAGGATTGAGCACTAAGGCTGAATTGAATATTCTGCCTTTAGGCTCTTATGACTGCTTAATTGGGATGGACTGGTTGGACCAACACCATGCCCTCCCGGACTATCGTAATAAGAGGTTTACATGCCTGGACGAAGAGGGAAATCGGAAAATATTCCAAGGAATTCCCAAAGCCGTGGCTGTTAGAGAAATCTCAGCCATACAGTTGAAGAAGTGTTACAGGAAAGGTTGTCAATTATTTGCAGCCCATGTGGGAGAAGCATCTAGAGATGCAGTCTCGAAGCTGGAAGACCATGAGGTACTTAAAGAGTTCAAGGACGTATTTCAAGAGGTATCTGGACTACCTCCAAAGAGGGACATCGATTTTTCTATAAATTTGATACCAGGGGCAACTCCAGTTTCGAAAACTCCTTATGGAATGAGTACGCCAGAGCTGAAAGAGTTGCAATTGCAGCTTGAAGAGATTTTGAAGAAGGGATACATTCACCCCAGCGTGTCACCTTGGGGAGCCCCAGTCCTATTCGTGAAGAAGAAAGATGGGATGTTGAGGCTATGCATTGATTTTCGACAGTTGAATAAGGTAACTTTCAAGAACCAGTATCGTGTACCGAGGATCAATGGTCTTTTTGATCAGTTGAAGGACGTGAAAATATTTTCAAAAATAGATCTCATATCTGGATATCACCAAGTGAGAATAAATGATGAGGACATCAACAAGACTTCCTTTAGAACAAGGTATGGTCATTATGAGTTCACAGTGGTGCCATTTGGATTGTCAAACACACCTATTGTTTTCATGTTCTTAATGAATGGTGTATTCAGGGACTATTTAGACAAGTTTGTCATAGTCTTTCTGGGTGACATCTTGGTGTATTCCAAGTCAGAGGAAGAGCATGAGAAACACCTAAGAATGGTGTTGCAAGTGTTGAGAGAACACTAGTTGTATTCCAAGCTGAGAAAATTCTCATTTTATCAAAGACAAATCCATTACTTGGGACATATTATTTCAGAAGAGGGGATCATTGTGGATCCTAAAAAGTTTGGGGCCATCCGAGAATGGTCAAATGTGGTAGAAGTTAGATCTTTTATGGGTCTAGCAGGCTACTACAGAAAGTTTATAGCCGAATTCTCAAATATATCTCACCCTATCACTTCCTTGCAAAGGAAGGAGAATAATTTTCAATGGACTGAAGAGTGTGAGAGTAGTTTCTAGCGATTGAAGCAGTTGTTAACCAGTGCTCCAGTCCTGAAGATTGCATATCCAAATATGGATTTCGTGGTGTGCACGAATGCATGTAAGGAGGGGCTAGGAGGAGTTCTCATCCAAGAGGGATTGGTAATTTGTTATGAATCCCGAAAACTGAAAGACCATGAAAGGAATTATGCCACTCACGATTTAGAGCTGGCAGCAATCGTCCATGCATTGAGGAAATTGAGACATTACCTCATGGGAAGGAGATTCGAATTGAGAATAGATCACAATGGTCTGAAGTATTTATTTGATTAGCCAACTTTAAACACAAGGAAAACTAGATGGCTGGAGTTTTTGTGCGAATATGACTTTTATATCAAGCATATCAAGGGTAAGGAATATAAGTTGGCTGATGCACTCAGCAGGAAAAGTGCATGAATTACATGCTACAACCATTAGCATGTACAAGACTGATATCAGGGATAGAGTTCTGGAAGCTGCAAATGTTTATTTGCAGTTCATAGATTTGGTAGCAAAGCTACAATAGCGTGAGAGACCACAGACCAAGGAAAATTACACCTTGGAAGATGATGGCTTACTTCTGTATAAAAACAGAGTGTACATACCCAATGTCCAAGAATTGAAGCTGGAAATTCTAAAAGAAATGCATAACGTGATGTATGTAGGACATCCTGGTTATTAGAAGACTGTATCAACAGTCAAAAGCCATTATTTTTGGCTGGGTATGAAGAAATAAATCACTGAATACATCGCCAAATGTATGGAGTGCTATAAATTTAAGCCTGAGCATAGGCACCCAACAGGGTTGCTGCAGCCCTTACCCATTCCTGAGTGGAAGTGTGAAGTGGTGACAATGGATTTTATTACAGGATTTCCCAGAACAAGCAAGCAGCATGATTTGATCATGGTGGTGGTGGACAAGCTTACAAAAGATGCCCATTTTATTCCACTGAAAACCACTCACAAGGCAACAGATGTTGTTGATATCTTCTTAAAAGATGTGGCACGATTGCATGGAATTCCTAAGACGATTGTGTTTGATAGGGACCCAAAATTCACCTCGAATTTCTGCAAAGGATTGTTCAAAGGATTCAAAACGAATCTGAAATTCAGTACAATGTATCATCCTGAGTCTAACGGATAGACAAAGAGGGTGAATAGAGTAATAAAAAACATACTGAGAATATATGTGATGGATAAACCATCAAGATGGGAAGACTACCTGTATTTGGTAGAATTCGCCTACAATAATGGGTATCACGCATCATTGAAGATGATCCCATTTGAAGCATTTTATGGAAGAAAGTGAAACACTCTAGTGAGCTAGGATAATCTAGCTGACAGAGCAGTAGTTGGGCCTGAGCTGCTCAAAGAGATGGAAGACCAAATGATAAGAATTAAACAGAATCTAAAAGCTGCCCAGGACAGGCAGAAAAATTATGTTGATAGTAACAGAATCCAAAGAGAATTCAAAGTGGGAGACCACGTTTTCCTGAAAGTGAAAACTAATAGGAGTTCCCTGAAGTTGGGAAGTTGCGCCAAGTTGACAACAAGATTTTGTGGGTTGTTTGAAATCCTGGAAAGGATTGGGCCAGTTGCATACATGCTTGCAGTACCTGCATCTATGATTGTACATAATGTGTTTCATGTTTCACTGCTTAAAATATATATACCTGATGCTAATCATGTTATCGATTGGAATGTGATTCAGGTGGAACCAGAAGCTGTCCTGCAAGTGCATCTTGTGCGCATATTGGACTGGAAAAGAAAACATCTCTGAAATTGAGCCATATAGCTTGTAAAGGTCCAGTGGACCTGGTAAGGTCCTGAGGACGTGACATGGGAGCACGAATATGTTATGTGGGTAGAGTACCCGCATCTTTTTGAAAATTTTGAAAAGCTTGCAGAGACAATGTAAGGTTGCACTAAGGATAGTGCAGAAATAAGGGGAGGGGGATTTTAGTGTCCCCAAGGCCAAGCCATTTGTAAATATGGGTTATGAAATGAATTTTAAATATGTGTTATAGGCTGGTGAGCCAAGTTTGTATAAGCCGGTGGGATTATGTGATTGTTAGGCCAGAGAGCCTAAGGGTTGTAGGCCAAGGGCCTGATTTTGCACCTGTATGTATGCAACACATTAATAAAATACAAACACTGTCATGTGCAGGCCGACATGATGAATGAGTGATGGGGGACTAAGCATTCATAGAGAGGGCAAGGGATTAGGGGTTGGAAGGTGGGAAAAGGGGCTAAGTGTTAAGCCTAGGGGGCTTAAGCCTTGGGAATAATTTTTTAATATTATTCCAAAAGACATGTGAATAATATGTGTTTACCCTAAGTTATTTTGGAATGACATGTGACTTCAAAATGGAAGGAACGCATGTTGAAGGAACGCATGTTGAAGGAACTCATGTAGCTCCAAGGGTGACAAGTGTCAACCTTGGTGCATGCGAATAAAACAGCCAAGATGAGCCATGAGAGGGTGCCTCCTCCATTCTACTCGACTGACTGAGTGTGAACCATATGACCTCTTCAGAGTTACCCTCGTGCATCCTCTGAAGTGGGAAAAAGGCCTGTGTTTGTTCGTAGATAGCCGTACATCCTGTTGTGAACTGTGGATTCTAAATTTATCCCTGCGTGGACAACTCGTCACGCATCTCTGAGAAGTTTGTGTGTTGATTTCGGGGATAGCCTGTGTTGAGTTATAGAAGCCGAGACACCCTCTGTCTGAGCATCGAGCCTATGCATGTATTCTTGTCTGAAGCCATATCCGTGATACCATCCGCCATTGTTAAACCTGTTGGAAAGCCTATGTTTGTTTTCCCCATTGGTTGTTGTGGCCACGCAGTGCTGGAATGCATGGGGCTTGTTGTCCAGTTGTACAACACTCTCTCTAGGTGAGAGAGGTGATTGAGGTTGGTAGAATAGGTTGTTGGCATGTAAGCGATTCTCTCTAGGTGAGAGAGTGCACAGAGGAAGGAGAGAACTCCTGGAAGGAACCCTGTAGCTGCCACAGATCTCAGAGACTTCCACTCTGGTCTGTTGTTGTAACCCAAGGCAAGGGAGGTTAGCAGTTGAAGGGATGTCTAGGTGACAGAGAAGGTGTATACTCCTGGGGTGGAACAGGCATGTGGGGAAGGAGAGTCTATGGGCAGTGAGCATGAGTGGTTCCTGGGAGAGAATTCCTTCCTTGTGACTGTGTGTTTTCCCTGTAACCTCAACCTAGCCTAGGATTCCTTTCCTTGGGGTGGATCTTAGTCCCAATTCGGGGGTGACCTACTACTGAGTTGATGAGAAGTGTGGTCTAAGTTTGGGAGGTTTGTGGAAGGCCTGCACCTGGTTGGTGGAATTACCACAGTTTCAAGATAATTATCAGCTTATGTTAAATGTTATGTTTTGCATGCCTATGATGCTTATATTTTATCATGTATTATGTTGTGTAGATGAATTATTGTTAATGCCAGGGAATATTTGTGTTAGCAGTAATTATTATATTTACTCTGAGTTTAAATGTGTTTCATTGCTTAAATGCATGTTTTATAATCCGAGAGTGAGTGTTATATTTCCACGAAGTATGGTAACATAAAAGGTGTGTTACACTTTGGTATTAGAGTGATACATCTCAAAGTGAAAGAGTGTTACAATTTGGTATCAGAATGATATAGCTCAAAGTGAAAGAGTGTTATGTAGTGATCCTACCAGGAGTCCTCGAAACCAGATTCTTACTTGTCCTTCAAAATTTTGCACCAAAATCCTTGAGTAAACATCTTCATTCTCAATGCCAAGGATATCAACGAAATCATTGGAAATGTTATGTGCTATGTTGCAGTTAAATATCCTTCTCCCATAAATTTTGGTAAGTTCTTCATATAATTTTTAGGTAAATCGTGAAGGACGAGAGGAAGGACCAAAGGAGCGTATATGGAAGCTACTTTGGAAAAAATTCTAGGGGGTGGAGGTGGTCCTTGACCACCTGCTCCTCCAGCTCCAACACCACCTCCTCCAGCAACATCCATTGGAAGTCTAGGGGATGAACTTTGGGAGTTAAAAAGAGGGTTTTAAAAAAATTCTAGGGACCAAAGTGGTGACCTTTCAACTTCTTCGGATGTAGCGAAGGAAAATCTGGAAAAAGGTTGGTCGTCTTATCGTCTAGGTTCTTTCATGTATTCTTTCTATCGAATGCCAATTTATCTGTGGTGGACTCGCCAAGTAAAAGATAAAAAGATCCTTAATTCAATATTCAATATTTGTTCACTATCAAAGATAGAATCTTACCTTGTTGTTTTCCTAGGGAAAAATAACTTCGTTTCTCCATCCCTGACAGTGGCACCAAAAAGATGTTGGTCCTGAGATTAAAATTAAGTCTCAAAGGATAATGTCAGGCATCAGGAAAGTTCAAAAGAGTTTTTAAAATGTGATTTTTCTACCTTAGTTATATGAGAAAAATTCCTTAAATGAAATTAGCAATGTGGCAGTACAAAGGTCGTATCTCGTGTCTGAGTCAAAATTGTAATATAGAATGGCATGAGAGAAAATACAAAACTGTAAAACAAAGAAAGGCATCAATTAATGAAGAGTATCACCTTGTTGTAGTAGAAGAAAAAGATGGTGTAACCTTGAATAAAGTATAAGGTACAGTAATCCACACAACTCGCATGTCTTGATTTACTCATAGTAAATATAGAGGAAATGTTGCTTGCTCAACAAATTAATGATGCAATATGATTATAGTAGTTGTTCTACTAAATTAAAATCAAACATTTATCAAGGAAATTCTTAAATAAATGTTGAGATATGGAAAAACAGAAGAATTACTTAACCCAGATTAAACAAAACTTGGAATCTTTGTCTACACTTGTATTAATACTCAATAAGGAGAGTTTTCTCTATTACAATCAGCAATAAGAAGCCCCTGATAGATCTTAAAACTACGTATTTTTACAAAATTGTCTCAAATCAAAATGGTTGGACTTCTCATAATTTAGAAATAGTAAACATTTTTTAAAAAGGCAACAAAATGTAAAATCTGAAGGGTTACACTAGTGTTCCCCTCGACCTCTTTGTCTACTGAGATGGAATTTTATTTTCCTCATTCTTTAGTCGAGATATATCTTGTCATTTGATCTTCTTGATACCTTAACACAACGTTCTGGTCATCATAGTTTGTTGCTATTTGTCCTTTCGGCTATACCAATCATGCAATGTCACTTTCTTACTTGTTTCCTGATGTGCTTGCTTTCCCATATTCAACACATAGGACACATTTACTCACTAACTTCACCACCAACCCTAAGGTATTAGTGGTTTCATTTTCCTCAAAAGTGTATAGCTTCCTCTCTACATGAGGCAACTTTTCTTGTATCCCTTTCGCCCCTTGAGATATAGCGTGCAATTTCAAACTTGGATTTACTATCCATCTATTTATTTGAATGATATCAATCTGGATGAATTTTTGAATGGCCATCAAAGCTTCTTCTTCGTTGATTGTTTGCTATATCAATTTGTCCAAGGGCTCCGGAGATGGAATTCCCTTCAAAATCAAGTAGTCCTTTGTCTAGTAAGGATAATGCTTCTAGACATGCTTTGTTTACCTCTCTGGAAATTCTTTTGCTTTTGGCCAGATTTGCTTCCCAGTCTTTTAAAATTATGTCGCCTCCGGTTTGCTCAGAAAGAGATAGTCAAGGGACATATGAAACATCATCTCTTGGTACCAGTAAGACAACCTCTTGAAACTTAATCCAAGCTGAGTAAGTTTCTCTTTCTTTAATGTGGATTTTTTTTAGGGAAAAATCTACTACCTGGTAACAATTATGGATGGCTTCCACTTTTGTAAAAAGGTCCAGCTAGGATTCTTCCATCTTTCATTTATTTATATTTCTTGAGCCTGGAAAGATGATATCTTTACTGATGTACTTTTAGTCAACTCCAACTTAGCTTGCAATTTTTTTATTAGTTCAGCATGATGGGTGATCAATCCTTGGTTTGCCTATGAATTCCTTTGGAGATCATCAAAGTTGGCTTGGAGTTGTTGAATTTGATGTTTATCATATGCTCTGATTTGCTCGAAGTCTCGATTCATCTTGTTCTGAACAGTCTACTCAGTCGTTTGTATTTTCTTTTGAAGTTTCTCTACCAACTGGTTCCTCTGTTTTAGCTACTCGGCCAGATTTTCTACAGACCACTGATTGGTCATGAAAAAGGCACCTAATGAACCTGCCATTTCCTTAGCAAATTTTAAATCATCTTGGCCCTATCCATCGTACACCATTCTCTATATTTTTACTATTGCACCATATTTCTGATGTGTTTCTCATTTAACGATGGCCCTCCTCTTCTTACTGAAAATGATGTCTGAAGGAGGCATTTCCTCGGTTGAAATTAAGGTAAGATCATCTATAAGGATGACTTCGTAACTGGGTTTTCCGAAACTTGACTGCAATAGTGTCAATGAAATAATTGGGTTACCTATCTCTATAGAAGTTTGTTTCTCTTATGTATTGGTAACCGATTTTTCTGGAGTAGAAGGAGATGTATCCTGTACTTGCTTCAGAAAAGCTTCGAGTTGATCCTTTTCCTGAGGGCCTA
>WSFP011450805.1:0-19739 GCA_009831015.1 Picea engelmannii
CTTTTCTATTAAGTGTCAAATATAATAGTAATGCCTTACAAGGAGTTTCAAAATAAGTCCTTTGGATCTCCAATTTTTCCACCTTTAACTTCTCCTTCTATAGAGTTTATATAGAAACAACACATAATTATCAAGATCCAAAAGAAATGGATCTAAAACCCTCCTCATCTATATTTATTTTCTTGTTTGAAATAATCAAGGAGAAGATCCAATCTGATAACCAATTCGAATTGATGAGGTGGCTTGTCAACTACTGTCCATGAGATTTTTCAGGAAAATAAATCTGGTAAATTCCTGAAAAATAGGGTCCAACAATCTTTTTGTATCTCTTAAATGGTGATATATGTGTAAAAAATGAGAGAGTTTTTTGTGAAGGGACTCGTTCCCATCAAAAACCTCTTTTGGTTTTCAAAAATGCATCACCATATGTTCCGCAACCTACCCCAAAATTACTAACTAAAACAATAAATTATTTATTATGAAATTGCAGAAAAATAGGCCTCAAAGATAAATTTGAATCTCTTAAATTGTGATAGCTGTGTAAAAATAGAGAGAGGTTTTTGTGAAGGGGAATGTTACCAAAAAAAATTATTTTGGTTTCAAGGAATTCATCTCCAAATTTTCTGAAACCTCTCTTGAAGATAAAGACTAAAACAAGTAAAAAAAACAGAGTATTTCCTGTAGCTTTCTCAGAAAAATAGGCCTCAAAGATAAATTTGAATCTCTTAAAATGTGATTTATGTGTAAAACCCGAGGGAGGTTTTTGTGAAGGGGCATGTTCCCAACAAAAACCTCTTTTTTTTTAAACAAATTCATCTCCAGATGTTCTGCATCCTCTCTTGAAGATAAAGACTATAACAGGTAAAAAACAGAGTATTTCCTGTAGCTTTTTTGGTTCTGCAGAATAATAGCCTTTGTCATCAGAAAACACTACTTCATATTTTTATGATCTGATGGTTTCTCTTGTTAAAGGCCTTGTATAATAATGAGCAACTTATTTTCCTTTTGTTTGTATCTTCCCCAAGTTTTTGTCTTCTTTTGTTTTCCTTTGTAATGGAAGCCTTTCTACTTTTTCTTTGACACCTGCTTTAGAGTCTTTAGAATGGTCTTCTATGACTATGACATTTTCCTCTTTGATTGACGGGTCAAACATAGCTTTGGACCTTAGCCTCTATTTGTTGGAAACTCTAGTAGAATTTCTCCTAGGGTTTTGAGACACATGTGCAGATTTCTTCTTTTGTTTTTTGACTGTAGCACCTTTCTTACTTGTTGCTAGTGATTTATGTTTGACTGTGGTTTTAACATTATAATCTTCATCTAAATCATCTTCCATTTTTATTTCTGCATCAGAAAACATTTCGATCTCTGCATCCAGTTTGTCTCTCTTACCTCTATTGATCATGGCTTCTTCATGAATGTCATCTACAGGGGTATCATCAGGCATGTACTGAGTCTGCTTCTTTCTCTTGCTAGTCCTTGTCACCTTAGTTGTAGATACTTCTTCTTTGATAGAAAATTCATTAACTGTGATACTCTTTTTCTGTGTGACTGCCTTCTTCCCTTTTCCCTTTCTTTGTTTTCTTGGCTATGGATCAGGATTTAGGGATTGAATCAGCCAAGTCCAAGGTTTTTGTGAATTATGATTAGGGTAGTATGACACTCTTGTCTAATCCAACTATGAGGTAATCCCTTTCTCTAATCCGGGTTTTTCTTATCTGGTAGAAAAAATTGATTGACAAACTCTGTGACTACATGCTCCTTCTTCCACCATCGTTCTTCTCCAACTACCAATCTACAAGCTTTGGCGATGGATTGTTCTGTCACCAGCATCAACAACTTTCCGATATCCACTTCGAAACCATCGAAGTTCTGTGAAAACACCATAGATACATGTTCTTCATAACCTTGGAAGGTGGTGAGGAATTCGAACCAGCCAGCGTCTTTAAACCTCTGCACCATCTACGGATATGCTTGGAGAAGCTCAACGCCCTCGGGTTCCAATCTGATAACTTGCCCACTTCTCTTAGGTTCCATATCAATAACACGATGTTGCAACTTGGCACTATTCGAAAGTTGAATTTACAACCTACAACTGTTAGCATATAATAATTTCTTCTGAAAAATACCTGTGCTTATAATTCAAAAAATTAGAATGACAAGTGACAGGATCATAATGATGTTTGGAAATTGATTGATTTGAAAAGGGTCTTTGCAGTTACAGAATGTTCCCATCATGTAACAATTTGAACTATATAATGATTCAAGAGATATCATGGGACACATGCGGATTATCAGTCCACGATTTATGTAATCATAACAAAATCAGGGTGGTTGGTGCTTATCATGGCATGATTATATTAGCACTATGAGAATAATGTTATTCCAATAGCGCTATTAATGACTTGGCATAATTTTGAATTTTCAAGATTCAAATAGGCATATGAAGTGACACATCTTGTAAAACCATGTCTTAAATCCCCAAACTTAAGGAAATTATTCAAAAAGCTAAAATGTGAAACATAACAAATTGGATATAGAAATTAAAATCAAATAAAAGAAAACAATGAAGTGCAGGTAGGGAGGGTTTAGGATTAGATTTTCTCACTAAATCAAAAACAAAATTAGAGACTAACAGTAAAGGTAATGCGAGTCAAGATATTGTCTCCCTTCTGAAATTTGTGCTGATGTCGATAGAAAGGGAGATGTGACTCCAAGAAGAAAAGGGATTCATGAAATCTATGAAGATAAGATCAGGAATTGATAGATAACATGAATGAATTCAAGACGCGGTGAGACTCAAGACATCCCTTGGTTGGGGCTATGTTGGAAGGATGATTGGCAACAACCGTAAAACTGTATCTAGTGTCAGGGGGACGACTAGACATGAGATTAAATTGTGCCAGAGGTGTGACAAAGTGGACAAACTCAAAGATCAGGGGTGCATGGATTATGGGATACTTAGGGTTTATGAATGATGTCAGAATGAGTATGGGAAAGTGGATTCCCCAACCAAGGGTGACATGGGTTGCGTTTCCAGAAAAAGAAGGTCGTCAAGGGTGACGGTGAAAAGATAAGTAAATGTTGGAAACAAAGGCTTTTTACAATTACCAAATAAATAAAGAATAATTTGGGATGAGTGTAAAGATACAGAAATGGGTGCATCGGTGTGAGATGGCTTGGTCTGTGAGGGCCCAAGTTGCGTGCAGAAATGGTGGAGGGTGGGGGGCCCATGGATGGGTTTATGTATGAATTAAATGAGTGGAGGGAAATCTACAAATGGGAAAACTGATTGCGGATGAAATGGAGGGTTAGTGATACTACAGAGGTGCAGTCAAAATACAACCGAGATGAGATAACTTGGGAGTCCATTGGGAAAGCTAGCAAAATGATGAGAAGGAGTATGTGGCTTATTCTCAGAAATGCGTAAGACTATCAGAACTCCCATCCCTAGGGGCGAAATAAGCATGAGTGTCAAAGTACCAAGTGGAACTATGAATGGAACAACTCATGTGAGGAAGAGTATTACTGGGTGATGGTACCAAAATGCAGTAGAGGTGACAATACTATAGAGATAGATGTAGGGACCCTAAAGGTGAATGTCAGAGGGTATGAATGGGAGATGCAATTGATATTCAGAGGGAATGATTGCATGCCAGTGTCAATCATATAACTTAAGGGGATGCATTGGTTTGTGATGACCAAGTACTTTCACACATTAAAAATGAATACCCAATGTGAACAATATCTGATGATATAGAACATATAACAAGTATTTGATAATTTTGAACATGAGCATGCATACCTAGATGTGATGTGAGAAAAATAATCCCCTAGGGCCGAGTGCAGATGGTGGCCCAGGGAATGCGACTGTGTAGAGGGCGGGATCCTGATCCCATGGCTGAAGACGGATCGGAAAACAGAGGCTCGAGGCTCTTGTAACTAATTGTGGAAGTTTGGCAAAAGGGACTATATATGGATAGGGTGGCCACTACTTTATGACCACGGTGTCGCGTGTGTGGTGTCACATGCCACAAATTATACAATGATTCCCATATGGTGGGATGGATTTTCAGCATGACCCGGACATGGAGTTGCCTCCTAGAGAGGTCTGGGACTAGAGAGGTATGTTTGTGCATTTATGTGTTTGTGATTTTTATATTGTAGCATATGTGTATATATATATATGGATGTTGACTCTATATTTTTGTGTGTGCAGATGTGGGGCCTCGAGGCGGAGATGGTTGGAGAGTCGACTCGTCAGGGGCCAGTGAGACTGCCACAGGTGGGAGAGAGACGTCATAGGGATGATGATGGTGTGAGGCTAGTAGATGAGGCGAGGGTCGGCCAGAGACGTCAGTTCGATGATCCAAGTGCAGGGACATCGTGTGCGCTACAGGTAGAGGTTTGTGGGGGAATATATGATCTCCAACATCGGTTGGAGGCGGTGTTGCAGGGTGTGTCAAAGGGCATGTGGTCCTACATTCAAGACAAGAGAGTCCTGGAGCAGTGTGTGGGTGGTCCAACAAAGTGGAAGACCTTGATTCGTAGAGCAGTTGTAGCGGGGGAAACGATGACTGGTCGAATTCCCCCTGGACCTGGAGGACCCCCAGTCGATGGGGCACCTCCTACTGATAGATGACCCAGTGGGGGAGCTCTGAGGGCACCATGAGTTCCAGCTCTATTTTTTGTACTTCTATAGGCCTGCAAGCCCATTTTGTATAGAGTAGTTGAACCAGTCTATATGCCATGACGGGATAAAATCCTTGGTTTCGATTGCACATATGGAGGATTGGCTAGGAGGGTCAAAGGATTCCTATGAGAGAAGAAGTGATCTGTGATGGAGTGCATTCCATGGGAAATCGGGGGTAGTGAGTTCCTCCAGGATATCTTCGTCGCAGTGAAAAATGCGACAATATAGGGGATCTACAGAGGTAACATGGGTGAATGTTACCGTGTGATTCTCTTCAAGTTGTGAAGACATAGAGGGGATGTCGCAAGTATGTTGCAATGGTTCTATTTTCATAAACCAAATGTCCAGACACTGTGGGGAATAATCTGTGGTAGGGGGTAACATTTCCTGTGGGAAATGAACCAAGGAATTGGGAGAACTTGGGGGAATATCCTCAGATAGTCTATCCATGAACCATGGAGGGGTGGGAAGTGACTCAGGTTCAGGGGAGGTGATGTGACTTGTTTCTGGAGAAGGGATAGGAGTAGTCACTTGAATCACATGAGGTGAGGTGGTTGTTGGCCCTTAGTTATGGAAGGTTGCGAAGATTAAGGAAAGAAGCGTGAAGTGTGAACTACACAAGAGACAAGTTGACTGAGATTGGGTTGAAGTGGCCAAAAGAGAAGAAATGAAGGAGAAGAGTAAGAGAAATCAAGTCCTTGGACGGCGAGATCAAGGAAGATAGATCAACAAGGAAGATGGATTGTGGACAACTCTGCAAGTGGAAAAATCCACCAATGGATGCTTTGGAGCACCTCGTAGGAAAGAAGGAAAGACAAGTTGGCGAAGCCTTGAAAATGCGGGTCAAGTTGACCTAGGGTATTAGACACCTAGGGTTTTGGTATTTAGGGCTTTGACACCTAGGTTTTGTCCTAAGGTTATCTGAGAGTCATTGTAATGTATAAATAAAGGTCAAGAGAACCTGGCATGGGTTCGATTATGTTATGATGAGTGATTGTTGTTATTGTTGAGAGAGAAGTATTGTGTGGTGAGAGAAGTCTGTGTTGTAAGATCTTTAGCTGGGTGCAAAGATCAACCCTACAGCTGGGTGTGTAGGGAGGGGAGAGAAGAAGAGAAAAAAAGAGAGATCTACAAGCTAAGAGCACAGATAGAATTGTATGCTTCCATCTAATATGTTATAAAGCACAGTTCTGTGGACATATCCCTAGAGAGAGGGTGAACCATGTATATCTTGGCATTATGTGTGATTGTTGTTGATAATATCTGTCATTTGATATGTTGTTATAATGTTCTTTTGTTCGATATGAGATATACTATGCGAAGTAGGATTAAGTCGATAAAGAATAACTAGATGTGTGTGTGAGTTTCCCTAGATCCACTTTGCATCTCCTCCAGTCGTAGACACATGTGTCCTGTAACCCCCTATTTCTACTTTGAGTGAGACTTCATCTTCTTCACAGGTGTTTCCGAAAGGGCCAGTAGTTATGGCTTGTTGGTGCGTTGTTAGAGATGAACCCTGGGTCTGCCCCTATGCCAACAAATGGTTTTTTTGTCAGGACCGAGATATTCTTGAGGGAATGTCAAGGTGGTTTCCATCGAAGACAAAGATTCATAAGTGGATAGAAGAACAAGAAAAGGATTTCGTAGAAGCCCAAAACAAGAGCCCTAATCTTAGCACAAAGGATTGGTTGGGAAAGTATATATTTACCGATATACATGAAATTTTGTTTGGAGGAATTCATAAGAAGCTATACGAGTGGCTAGCCAGATTAGCAGATACACATTTTGAAATCAAACTCAAACCACCTATGGTTTGGACGTCATCACTGATCAAGAAGGTCAAAAGATTTGATAACGCCATGTCAAGAGCAGTCGATCACTGGTTTTATAGTACCATTGGAAGGTACATTATTGAGTTTGATATTGATAGAGTAGAATCATATAGCCAAGCAGAGAGATATTTATTTAAGGGACCTAGAGGAAAAATTTTACATTTTCTGAAGTTGCAAATCAAGATGCTACTGCATGAGAAGAACATATTGAAGATACAATAATCGGTTGGACTAAAGAGCTAATGTTCAAGAAATCGGACAGCGACAACGACAACGACACAGAGGTTGGACACACGTGCAGTGGGAGATCATTTAGATAAGTTCCTCTGGTGAACTTGTTTGAGAAGAATCATGAACCACCATCATAGGAAGAGGGGTTCTACAATGGAGAAGAAGAAGATTTATTGAACGAGGAACATTCTGAGTCCGTTAGGGAAGAACAAGGGAAGACTGAAGAACCTCGCTGAGAAGAGTCAGAAACTTTTGGAACTGTGAAAACTCTTGAAGTAAGTACTATTATGCCTCATGTTGTTTTAGCAACATTAAGTAACCAGAGTAACCTAAGTTATCAGAGCACTTAGATCATTGGTACAAGTGGTTCAGTGCATACTCAGTCAAGAACCATAGGAATATCTATGGAAAATGAGATGAGGATACCCATCTTTAGGGGAGATGGATCGGAAGATCCTGATCAACATTGGTTCTTATGCGAAGCTATATGGAGTATTAAGAACGTCACTGACAAAGCTATTAAGAGAGCTTAGTTTAGTACTACCATGAGAGACCACGCACTGAGTTGGTACATGAAGTTCGTCCAAGGAGTTGCACAACCGAAACCGCGGAAAGAGATCAAGATTGCGTTGATTTCTGAATTCAAGAAACCCAAGTCGAAGTTGCAGTGCATTACAGAGCTGAAAGAAATAAAGAAAAGAGTAGTTGAACCTATTTGGGAGTTTGATGAGAGGTTTAAGACCCTGACAAGTCATTCGAGTTTTTAGATTCCAGATGAACAGAATAAAGAATGGTTCATTGCTGACCTCTTACCACACATCAGAGTCCCTCTTATGCAACAGAATATCGCTTCGCAAGCTGAGGCATTGGAGATCGCCATGAAACTAGAATCAACCCCTATGGGAGAGTCCAGCTCAAGTATGAGTCAAATTTTGAGTCAGCTAACTAGCTTGTCACTACAGGTCGAAGATATGAAAAAGGATGAGGAAAAAGATAAAATAGAATATATTTGGTGTATCAGATGAAAATCGGAGGGCCATGAAAAGGAGCATTATCCTCTATTTCATGAGTACTTGGCTTCAGGATCTTTGAGCCCTCTTAAGCAGGTTACTCTACCTTGGTGTGAGGTATATATAAATCGACATCGCCCTAATGAATGTTATTACATGAAAAAATACATCCAGACACCTACCAACCTTTACTGCACATTTTGTAAATCTGTGGCATGATGAGAAATATTCTAGGGCTTATGACCTCTTGCATGAAATATCAAGAGACACATATAGAATTCAAGGCGAAGTATAGCAAGAAGGAAATAATACACATTTTAACTCCCCAGGAAGAGGAAAATTCAACCCTCGTGGTGGATTCATAGGAAGAGGACGAGGAGGAGGTATGGGTCGAGGTCGAGGTCAGATCATTTGTTATAACTGTGCATAGCCAGGACATTTGGCAAGGGACTGT
The DNA here is from genome assembly GCA_009831015.1 of Picea engelmannii. NCBI lineage: Eukaryota > Viridiplantae > Streptophyta > Pinopsida > Pinales > Pinaceae > Picea > Picea engelmannii. The sequence continues at coordinate 8,218 of WSFP011450805.1, forward strand.
CAGAACCCTTGTACCACTTGCAACTATTGCACCTCATTTGAACATGTTATTTAAGATTGTCCTGTGTTGTTAGCCAAACTTCAGGAGAGACGAGGAGGAAACCCACAAGTATAATTGATCTCAACAAAACCTCACGGAGTGGATCCTAGAATCGTTTTTATCACTAGAGGAGGCACTGCTACAGGAGAAGACATGATGACTCCAACAAAGACTACAAATGAATCAAGGGTCACAAGAACTACATAGAAGACACCAGAGTTTTATCTGAGGAAATAAAAGAAGATATTTGAAGAGGCAAGAAGAGAATTTGGAGGAGATCGGGATTCTTCATCAAAGGCACAACCAGGAGTGAGAGAATGTGGGATGCCTCTGGAATTCGATCAGTCTGCATCACCGGGAGAAGGAAAAGAGGTAAGAAAGCTTGTTAGTTTCTTGTATACGTTCATTGATTTGATTAAGGGTGAAAGAGCCATATAATAACTACAACACTTGATCCGACAGTATGAACCAGGAAAGATAGACCCTCTATTGAATAGAGAAATACATCAAGTATCCAAAAAGAGAAGGAAAAATAAGTAACTACACCTTAATGCTTAGATTGGAGACTATGATATAGATTATGTGGTCCTCGACTTAGGATCATAAGTCAATGTTATGATGAAGCAAACCTGGGAATTGATGGGAAAACCTAAGTTAATTTACTCCCCTATCAGGCTTAGGATGACTAATCAACAGGTAGTAAAGCCCTTTGGGAGACTGGAGCATGTCCCTATGCACATCGACGGGGTAAGAACATTTGTGGACTTCGAGGTGATTGAGATAGTTGATGATAACTGTCCTTATCTTGCATCGTTAGGCATTGATTGGGCTTTCAACAATTCTACTGTTGTTGACTTAAAGAAAATAAGAATGACGTTTTAAGGTGATGGCCTTAGGGTCATTTCACCTCCGTATCTTGATGAAGGCCGAAGATACATAGAACCCATCAGAGAAGAAGACCGCGCATATGAGCTAGAGAATATATATAAATTGACAGCGAGACAACAGGATTACATTAACCCTACAACAGATGGGAATTTAAGCTGGCAAAGTGACATCACAAGCTCATTGGACTCAGAAGAAGCACTGGAGAATTGGTAGAAGAAAATGTATGAAGTATCTACCCGGAGGTGTGGTATATTGACCAGGGAAGTTCACTGGATTGGCACAGAAGTAAGAAATCTGCCCACATTTGATGGTTTAAATAATTTAGATACATTCTTATCAGATTTTGAAGAAATTGTACCAGTAAAACAGATATTGTTGGCACTGGATCAAGCTTTGAAAGAAAATCCAACAAGATGGTGGGGGACACATAAAAATAACATCGCGGATTGGATGCAATGTCGCACTTTGATGGCAGTGCGCTTTTCAAAACAAGTAGAATTAAGCGAAGTTCGATACACAGGTTAAAGTTGTCCAAAGGACCATGTGCAAGGTTGTGAGGAGGCATGGAGCAACATTCCTCAAGAACAGTGGGTGCATAAGTTCATCAACACTCTGGACACAATGCCTATCAATTGGTATCTTCAAGCAGAATTGTGCCTCACCACTTTAGATTGGTACGGTATGAATCAAAACTTTGTAACTACATTTTAATTTGAAAGCTATTACCCTTTAGTAGATCGAGCTCTACAAGTTGTAAGACAAAAATTCTTTGAGGAGGCACCTAGCCTCCCTGTTGAGCAAGAAGAGGATGAATGGACTGAACCTCTTCAAAAATTGCAAGGATGTTACAATATCAATGTTGATGAAGATGATGATCCTAGGAATGTGAACATCGTAGAAATAGAAGGCCGGAGAGATGTAGAAGGACCAGGAGTCAAACTACCTTTCATTGGACAACCGATCAAAATCAAGAAAGTTAATATTGGAACAGAGAAAGCACCTAAGCTTGCTAATATTGGAGATTACTGGGATGATGCCACCATTGATAAGATCGCAAAACTATTGCATGAATATCAAGATTTTTTCCCAACCAAGTTCACTGATATGAAGGGCATTAAAGGGCCCATGGGAGAGATGAAGATCCCCTTGAAGTCAGATGCCACGCCAGTTAAGCAGAGATCCTACAGATTGAATCCCAAATATAGGCAGAAAGTAAAGTTTGAACTAGACAGGATGTTGGAAGCAGGAATCATCGAACCTATGGAAGAGTCAGAATGGATTATCCCTTTGGTGGTACAAGATAATAAGACATGAGAGATCAGGATCTATGTAGACCTCAGGAAGTTGAATGATGTCTGTTTTCATGACCCATTCCCTACATCATTTACAAACAAAGTGTTAGATAATGTAGGAGGTCAAGAAGTTTACTCCTTCACGGATGGATTTTCAGGTTATCACCAGATTAGGATTGCCAAGTAAGATCACCACAAGACCACATTTGCAATAGAATGGGGATCCTACTAGTACACAATGATGCCTTTTGGATTGAAGAATGCACCATCCATCTTTTCTAGGGTGGTGGTAGAAGCATAAAAAATATTTTTTACACAAATTCTTGGAAGCATATTTTGATGATTGGATTGTTTTTAGCTTATTACAAAACCATATTGAATGTTTAAGACTAATGTTGGATAAGTGCAGACAATGTCAGATTTCCCTGAACCTGAAGAAGTGCATTTTATTTTCACCCTTTGGAGTACTGCTAGGTCATATTGTGTGTAAGAAGGGGTTGCTGGTAGATCCATCCAAGATTTCCATTATTGTTGATCTTACCCCCCCTTACCTCAATCATACAATTGCGCACTGCGCTGGGACATACTGGATACTACAGGAAGTTTATTAAGGGCTATGCATAGATTACAACATCTATGGAGAATTTATTAAAGAATGATTGTCAGTTTCAATGGATAGCAGAATGTCACCTGAGCTTCGACACACTAAAACAAAAAATGGTTGTTGTGCCTATTCTGGTCTTCCCATATTGGACCAAAGAATTTCATGTGCATGTCGATGCATCTTCTATTTCATTAGGAGCAGTGTTAGCACAACCAAGAGCAGGATATATTGACCATCTGTTAGCCTTTTCTAGTAGGAATCTATCTATAGCTGAGATAAACTACACTACCACTGAGAGAGAAGGTTTAGCCATGGTGTACGCGTTGCAGAAGTTTCGACACTACTTGTTGGGAGGACATTTTAAGATGTTCACTGATCACTCTGCGTTGAAATACCTAGTCAACAAGCCAGTGTTTGGGGGAAGGATATGTAGATGGTTACTTCTATTCTAGGAATATGATTTTGAAATAGTGGTCAAGACAGGGAGAATGAACAAGGGACCTGACCACTTGTCTAGGTTGGAGCATGGAGAGGAACCTACTAGTTTGGAGGATACACTACCAGATGCACATTTTTTTTCCATCATAAGGGTTGATGATCACTTCACCAATATAGTCCAGTTCCTATCAACAGGAATGGCACCTTGAAAATATAAAATCATCTAGAAGAAACAATTGGTAGTTCGCACTGCATATTTTTCACTTATAGTTGGGCAACTATACAAGATGGGACCTGATGGGATCCTGAGGAGATGTGTTATAGAGGCAGAGAGACCACTGATTCTGGCAGAAGTACATGAAGGCATCGCAAGAGGACACTACGCAGGGAAAGAAACAATGCAGAAGGTTCTTAGAGCTGGCCTCTGGTGGCCTACCTTACATAAAGATGCTAAAGAATACTACAGAGCCTGCGATGTATGCCAAAGAGTTGGGAAACCTTCCAGAAGAGATGAAATGCCTTTAGCACCACAAATAACCTTACATGCATTTGAGAAATGGGCCATTGATTTCGTGGGACCTATTAACCCACCAAGAAAGTGCACAGGAGCTAGATACATTATCACTGCGACAAAATATTTGACTAGATGGGAAGAAGAAAGAGTAGTGAAGGACTGTAGTGCAACTACAACTGCATAATTTATATATTATGATATCATCACCAGGTTTGGATGCCCGAATACCCTGATGAGCGATCAAGGTACACACTTTATTAATAAGACTATCAAAACTTTGACTCAAGAATTTTAAGTCCACCATCATAAGAGTACCCCCTAACATCCACAAGCGAATGGAATGGTTGAAGCTTTCAACAAGATATCGGAGACAACGTTGACGAAGATTTACAGTGTGAATAGGGATGACTGGTATTTGAAAGTACCAGCAGTGCTATGGACCTATAGAACTACTTGAAAGAAGATGACAATGCAGACTCCCTTTAAGTTGGTGTATGGTCTAGAAGCAGTTGTCCCTATGGCATATTTGGTTCCTAGTCTCAGAATTACAACATTCACATATATGGATGCCACTAGCATTGTTCAAGAGAGGCTTGCACAGTTGGTATAACTAGAAGAAGATATATTTATTGCAGGATTCCATCAACAGGTACAGAAGGAACGAGAAAAGGCCTACCATGACAGACATATCAAGAAGAAATCCTTTAAGCAAGGAGATTTGGTATTGGTATATGACAGTAAGTTCATGAAGCATCCAGGGAAGTTAAAAACACATTGGATTGGGTCATTCGAGGTCACATATGTTATAGAAGGAGGAGTTGCGCAGTTGAAGACACTGAATGGAGAGTGGAAGGAAGGTTTAGTGAACATGAGCTGGTTGAAATTGTACTATGACAAGCAGTTGCCTCACATCTCTCACTAAAATCATGAGAGAAAGGGTCTAGGTACCAGGTGTAGTTGAAACTGGGTACCAGACACAGAAAAGACAGTCTACATAGGGAAGATAGGGACATAGTAGAAAGCACAGGCTGCCCCGCGCAGTGTGAAAACAAAGAAAAACAGAAAGTTCAAACTTGAATTTCCTCAAGACGAGTCACATGTGAGTGTTGGGGGCCTGTTGGCCCTTGGTTATGGAAGGCTACCAAGATTAAGGAAAGAAGTGTGAAGTGCGAACTGTGCAGGAGACAAGTTGAATGAGATTGGGTCGAAGTGCCCAAAAGAGAAGAAAAGAAGGAGCAAAGTAAGAGAAAGAAAGTCGTTGGATGGGGAGATCGAGGAAGACAGATCAACAAGGAAGATGGATCGTGGACAACTCAGCAAGCGGAAAAATCCACCAATGAATTCTTTGGATTGCCTCATAAGAAAGAACGAAAGATAGACTGGTGAAGCCTTGAAAATGCAGGTCATGTTGACCTAGGGTCTTAGATAGCTAGGGTTTTGACACCTAGGTTTTTGCCTAAGGTTGTCCGAGATTCATTGTAATGTATAAATAAAGTTCAAGAGGACCTAGGATGGGTTTGATTATGTTACGATGAGTGATTATTGTTATTGTTGAAAGAGAAGTATTGTGTGGTGAGAGAAGTCTGTGTTGTAAGATCTTCAGCTGGGTGCGAAGATCAACCCTGCAGTTGGGTAAGCAAGGAGGGGAGAGAAGAAGAGAAATAAAGAGAGATCTGCAAGCTAAGAGCGCATATAGAACTGTATGCTTCCATCTAATATATTATAAAGCGTAGTTCTATGGATGTAGCCCTAGAGAGAGGGTGAACCACATATATCTTGGTGTTATGTGTGATTGTTGTTGATTATCTCTATCATTTGATATGTTTTTATAGTGTTGTTTTGTTAGATCTAAGATATACGGTGCGAAGTAGGATTAAGTCGGTAAAGAATAACTAGATCTGTATGTGAGTTTCCCTGGATCCACTTTGCATTTCCTTTGGTTGTAGACACATGTGTCTTGCAACCCCCTATTGCTACTTCGGGTAACACTTCATCTGCTTTGCAGGTGTTTCTGAAAGGGCTTGTAGTTAGGGCTTGTTGGTGCATTGTTAGAGCTGAACCCTGGGTCTGCCCCTGTGCCAACAGTGGTCAAATGACTTTGAATAAGGGTTAATTGACGATGCTTGTATTCAATAATCAAAGGATACTGGTATGTGAAATGAGAAAGTGAGTCACAAAGAGAGAAAGGGCATTTCATCCGTTTAAGGACTAAGTTCGAGACATAATGGATGTCAGTGACGTGGGTACCCGAAGGTGGTGGTGGAAAGGGATATTGTTGAAAGGTTTGACATACTATCGTTAGCATCTGTCGAAACTGGGGTAGAGATGGGCAATGATGAGTGTAGTGGCCATATTCTGAACAAATGGCATAAGCGAATATGGTTCGCAACCCTTTACTACCTATAGTGGAGGATGTGGTCGTATTACTATAGGTGCTTGGTGAAGTGACGAGTGGTGTGGTTGCTCGAGGGAGTCGGATTAGATTGTGTAACTTGAGGAGAGAAGGACATCTATTAGTGGGGTGTCCCTCTCTTTCGCATAGTGTACAAGGAGGTTGAAATCGGGGAGGAAGTGGAGCAGTGGGCTCTTTTTTCTTTCTTCTACCCCAAATTGTGGCAATGGTGCTGGAAATTGGGGGTGGGGGTGAGGTGGATGAGGTTAGTATTGGAATCTGCATTGGGATTCCCTCTGACTGAGGAGGGAGAGATGGTTGAGAAACCATCATGGGTGGGTGTAGATACCATACCAGGATGATGAGAACCATGTTTGGAAGGGTAAGCGTCGCGGCTACATGAAATGATTGTAATCCCAGTGGGGGGTAGAAGAAGTGGATTTGAGTGAAGGCTTGGAGGATTGTATCCCAAACTGGGATTTTCCCCTAGGGGAGGGTGAAATTGTGGATAAGTGATGTAGTAGGGTTCTCAGGTAATCCCTGAGGTACACTTTCTTCAACTAGAGGGACTTTGAGGGGTGGAGAAGCCTCAGTGGGAGGAATGATGTCTCCAATGTTAGTTCCATCAAATGATATGACACACACTTGTGTTGAGGGGTGTATGAGCGGTGGTGCTCCATGGTATGCCCCCAACAAGGATGGGTCCTTGAAAACTCCAGGGCCCATGTCAATGAGTGAATAAGCATAAAAAATAATCTGGACAAGAGGTAGGATGTTATCGATGTTGGTCGAGTGGTTAGGCTTGTAGTGTGAAATTTGGTCGATGGTGATGATTTTCCCGTTGTGGGGGAACATCATCATTCGAAACATAGAAGAGGCCACTTCCTTCATAAAGTACATGTAGCTACGTCCAAACAAGATATTGTAATTGAGCGGGCATCGATAACCTTAATGTCGATGAGGATGGTTTTTCCCCCGAGTTCGATGGGGACATTTTGAAAGAACCCTTCAGTGGAGGATGGTCGACCATCATAGGCTCTCAAAGTGATGGTGGATGGTACTAGATCAATGGAGAAAAGTTTCTTCCATACTGTTTTGGACATGATGCATGTGTATGCACCTTCATCAATGATACACCGATGAACCATGATGTTATGAATCTTGATTGGTATCTGGAAAGCTATCAGAGCGGGGAGACGAGGCTCTTCGCTATCTAGATCAAATGTGATGAGTCTAGTATTAGTTGGCTCGACTGCCCCTAAGGCAGAAAGTAAGGGTTTTCGTTGAGTTGGACAGGTTTGGAGGACCTCCAATATCGACATGGCAGCGGGGGACTGCACCAAGTCATCGACCAGACTGTAATTGTGTGTTTCCCTAGCCTGCGGGTTGTTGACATTATGTCACAACGGAATGCTAGGGATATGAATGGTAGGTTCAATGATAGGGCATGAAATTATCAAGGGTTTTCTGGATGTAGTCAGAGCTTCTTCTGAAGTGGTGGGAGTATATTTAGGGGGCACATTGTATTGACGACCGCGCATTTGCAAAAGAATTTCTTCTTCGCTAGTGAGGAGGATATTGTGATCCCCCAGGTTTCCAAGGTTTTGATACTGTCCCATTTGTGGTGGGGCAGGATGTACCTCTTGTTGAGTATTCATCACACCTTGGTGTGGAATAGGGTTTTGAAACATGGTTGGGGGTGGTTTTTGTAAATACTGTTGTGGGGCCTGCTGAGGGGCAGGCGGCACTGGAGGACGGGGTGCATTCATGGAGTATTTCATCTGTTTGAAGTCAACAATTTGGGGGTAATGGTGAGTATAATGTCCATGCTCACCACAAAGAGTGCAAGGGAAGTTCGTCAATAGGTCGTTGTTGTTATTATTCCCTTGATGTTTGTTGTTATTGTCCCCTTGGGGGTTCTGGTTACCCTAATTCTAGTTTCCCCCAACAGGTTGGTTTTGTTGGGGGTTACTTCCCCCCGGTCCTGGGTTATTATTGTTTCATTTTTTTCCTTTCTTCTTGGAATTATTCAACTGATGGGATGGATTTTTTGTATTCAACTGTTCAAAAGTATGATTTTTTTGAATGGGAGAGGGCTGAACAAAGTTAACACCAGCGTGTGGTTGTCCATGTGGAGGAGCAACCGACTACGGAGGACTAGGGAAGGGAAAATACATATTGTTTTGTGGCAACGATCCGTAGGGTGCATAGGAAGGCGTAGCGCTTTCACTAGTGCCCAGGTTATATGCTTAGGTAAAAGGGGCACCTGAACTTGGTTGAAAATTTGGGCACATGATGGGGGCCGGTGGGGGTCCACTCATGGGTGGATGGGGGGAAACATGATATGGTTGTTGGTAATGGGGAGGAGGTTAATAAGGTGGCCCTGCATATATCGATAGATATTGGGGTGTACCGTACATAGGTGGTGGTTGGATGTGCGGGTTATGGTTTGTCGTGGTATCAATCAACCCATCCGTCGTGTGAGACATCCCAAGTTTGTCCTGGCCAAATGGTACGGGTCTCGGTGCATCAAGTATTATTGTGTATAAGTAATCCAACTAAGCATAAATGAGGTCAAACTGTTGGGTCTTTCTGATGGCTTCCTCTTCGGATTGGGGGAAGGTGGATGCCACATCCTTTGCAAGTATAGAGACGAGTGATTTTAGAAACCAATCGAGATGTTGTTCTTTGGTGGTTTCTTCTTGACATAAACTACGTCACCGACACCATTCGTGAATGTGGTAAGAAATATGCATATTTGAGGTTTGTTTGCGCTCAAAGAGAAGTTATAAACTAGTATCATGATGAACTGGTAGTTGGAAAAAGGTTAAAAACGATTTGGCGAAGGATTCGAAAGTCACATGGAATCCTGATTTTTCGCCCACATACCATTTGGCTGATGGACCAGTAAGTGTGTGTTGGAATAACCTTAAGTGGAGGGATTCATCCATGATGTTGTTTGAATAGCACCATAAGTGGAAGCTCATGACATGGTTGGCGGGATCTTCCCCCGATTTTCCTTCAAATTTTGGGATATCTAAAGGTAATTTGGTAGGCATATTCGGCCATGTGGGGTCATGTAATATAGGATCATTCGTGAATTTACTCAAATGAGGGATGTTGAGAGATTCCAAATATGGCATGGGGGTGGTGGTGGAGGATTAGTTCTAGCCATGGTGTGAGCAGGTAGTGGACCTGACCCTTGAGGAGGATTTGGTGGGGTGGTACTTCTCCCTTGAGAAGAAGTTTTCCCCCTACCTCCTTGCGAAGGAGAGGTAGTGGATGGATGGCCTTGAGAATTGGAACCAAGCAAAGTTGATCCCAAAATAGTGGCACTCACGGGGGTGTGAGATGGTTGAGTCGGTGAGTTGGCAAGACTAGGAACTCCTCCTAGAATAGGAGGGAGATTCTTCAAGCGTCTGGAACGACGGGGATTCTGTGGGTCCCTTATGATGTTCGACTAGAAAAGTGAATGTGTGAAAATGGTGATGAGAGCAATAAATGAACAAGAAACTTGTATAATTTGGAACTTCTCAATATAACTCACAATTGTATGTAATCAAATGAGCATCATCAACTGTAAATAAGCATACATGTGAGTAGGTGGATTTTGTCCGCATGGGAGAATAAATAAAACAAATTCTCGTGTCCTAAAAGACATATGGTCCTTCCTCTCAAATAACACTGGACCTTCTAAGAGCACTCAACAATGGGGTCTGAAGCCACTGGAAGAGGAACTAGTGAAGGATGAAATAATTAGTTATAATGAGGTGTAGAGGGTGCATATCCCGAAAGAGCTGGCGATATTTTCCAATAGCCACACAAAATCTTATCAAGGTACAATTGCAGCCCACTATTGCCACCTGGGTAGAGGTCCTAAATTTGGCCACTAAGTACCTCGGTCAAAGTGCGACATTTAGATTTTCAACCTCAGAAATGGGTCATGGGCTGGATCACTTCCAAGAGTTGGGTGACTCAAGGGGGGACACACAGAACAACCGAACCTCGGCCTTCAACCCTTCACAGGTATCTCCCTGCCTTATGGTGTAGGAACACTTGCTTGGAGGATTTTAAAGTTCCCTATTTGTCAACTTCTAATGTTTGAAAATGTGAGAACTAGATAATGGGGGGTTAGTTGGATGCCTACCCCTGAGATCCTACCTAGAATAAAAATTTCTTTTGACACCTCCTGTGAAGGAAAACTTAGTGAGATTTTAGAAAAAATTTAGATGTGGTAGGCTGAGAGATTGGGGGTGCGAAACAATCTCGTTTGAATTAAGTGGGTATGGATAATTGCTTCAAGAAATAGTGGGACGTTTCGGAATTCCTTTGGAGAAAACCTACTTTAACCTCCACAATTCAAGATGAAATTATGTAAGTGAGGAGTGACTTTGTGTGTGAGAAAGTGAAACAATGTGTCAAATTTTAATAAGTTAGGTGTGAATTTGCAACATGTGGACTTTCTGTGGTCCTTAAAAATCTTGGTTACTTATCTTACGTACAACCTTGCGGAATTTTAAAATCCCTAAAGAATTAGCATGTGCACATATGGGTCCTTACCAATTCTTTAAACTCCCTAATGTTGTTTGCACTAAGAATGCTTAAAAAACTATCCTATATTGCAAGCATGTGGGCATATATGGGCCCGTTACTTTGATCTTTAGACTCTCCTAGTGATGTAAACTAAGAAATCAATTTCAAGAAACTATCATAATTTTGCAACATGTGGGCATGTATGGGCCCTTACAAATTTAACATGATTTCAAAAAGAAACTAAGAGGATCCCTAAGGGGACTTGATCCTCTCCTAAATATTTTGTTAAGAGAGATAATGTTCCCTTAACCACCTTTCTGATTCTCAAGATCGCTCTATGGTGCGAGAGAAGATCATACTCAATGATTAAAGTTGATTTCTGGTCCTAATGCAAGCATTTTTATATGTGATAGAAAATAATCTCAACTTAACTTTTACAAACTAAACAAGACATCCACATGGCAACCAAAGCAAAAGAGGATAAATATGGTACTTTTTACCCCCTAAATGCCTATGTCTAGCTAACCTTTCATGTGGGAAAGGAGTCTAAGTGGAGTGTATTTTACAAATTGCATGGAAGCAAGATTTTGAAGGCTAGGGTCCTTCAAATCATCACAAAAAATCTTACAATTTTGAAACTTTGGACATGTGTGCATGTTGCAGTTCAGACAGAGGCTCAGTGGGCGCACAGTGCACAGAGAATTGAAGATCTTTTGGCACACAGTGCGAAGAATGCGCAGAGAACATAAGTACTTTGGACGCATAGTGCACCGAGTGCACGTCTGTGGAATGAAATACCCGCGCACATTTTGATACGCGTCG
>ML871849.1:9283-19739 GCA_009831015.1 Picea engelmannii
TTGGGCTTCAACAAAAGTGATGCTGATCCAAACTATATTATCACATTGATGGCAATGAGTGTTTGATTTTGGTCCTATATGTGGACGACCTTTTCCTCACCGGTTCAGAAAGACTCATTGTTGAATGCAAACGAGCATTGACTACTAAATTTGAAATGAAGGACTTGGGGCTGATGCATTACTTCTTGGGATTAGAAGTATGGAAAAAGACAGATGAGATTTTCCTGAGTCAAGGAAAATATACTGTGGAGATACTGAAAAAGTTCAGCATGAAAGAATGCAAATCCATGCCCACTCCAATGGTAATGGATTTAAAGAAGATGAGTGATACTAATTCAGGAGATGTAGATCCACACTTATACCGACAGTTAATTGGATCATTGATATATCTGGTTAACACCAGACCGGACATTTTCTATGCAGTAAATGTGCTTAGCCATTTTATGAGCCAACCGAGACAGACACACTGGATAGCTGTAAAACATGTATTGAGATACTTACGAGGCACAGTTGGTGATGGCCTAAGATATGGCTCTAGTGTAGACTTGAGCCTGCAAGGATATGTCGATGCAGATTGGGCAGGAAGCGTAGTGGACAGAAAAAACACCTCTGGTTGTTGCTTCACATTAGGGTCTGCCATGGTTTCCTGGAGTAGCAGAAAACAAAGCTCTGTGGCATTGAGCACCGCAAAGGTAGAGTACATTGCATTGAGTGTAGCAGTCCACGAAGCAATGTGGCTTCGCAAACTTCTAATTGACTTGTTCAATCATGAGATGGATCCTACTACAATTCATTGTGATAACCAGAGCTGTGTATAGCTCTTCGAGAACCCTGTGTTTCATGACAGATTGAAACACATCGAGATAAAATATCACTATATCAGAGACATGGTGCAGAGGAAGACAATACACGTGCAGTATCTTCCTACTCATGAACAGATCACAGATATCTTCACCAAATCACTTGCCAAGACAAAGTTCGAGTATTTCCGTGAGAGACTTGGCCTGGTGGAGAATGCCTCCCTAGCTGAGAGGGAGTGTTGATGATTGCAGCTATGTGAGACATTCTCCAGGACACAACCTGAGAGAGAGCCCCTGAGATGGGCATGTAGTTCCTATCTGAGACGGAGCTGGAACGTAGAGATGGCCTCCTCCTTATAAATAGTTGAGAAGAACTCCAGATGATTCTCCTTTGTAATGCAGTGAGAAAGGAGATCTGCAGAGTGGGACATGCCTATGACTGAGCACAAGGTGAACGTGTGAATTCCCATAGAGCTGGGTGCATCGTCATGAGAACAGAAATGAAGATGATGTATTAGCCTCCTCTGAGAAGAGAGTTGAGATGATGAACTCCAGATGACTCTCCTATGTAATGCAGTGGGAAAGAAGATCTATTGAGTGGACGTGCCTGTGGACGAGCACAAGTGAACGTGATCCTAGTGGTTGAGCACTAGTGAGAGTGGTTCTCATGTGTAATGCAGTGAGATAGAGATATGGACATCCCTATGGATGTGCCCCTAGTGGTTGAGCACTAGTGGGTGTAATAGATCCCTTGCTATATTGTTCAAGAGTCAGACCTGCCTGTAACCCTAATTGTAATGTAAAGGGTACAGGTCGGCCCCACCTTAATGTAATTGATAATTAATGTAAAAGACAATTAATCTGGTTAATATTAATTATATTATGAGATAGAGAGGTCGGCCCTGTTGTGCCAATAGACACTTCTGTTGATAGGTCAAGTCTAATATAAGTAAAGGGTAAATTCCCCATTGAGGAATCATATCTTGTGTGATTTTGGAAATTTCAGCAAATACATGTTCTTGGGAAAAGTGTGCACCTCTCTTGGGCGCTAGTCTTCTAGGGTTTGCAAGCACCCTCTTGTGTGCTAGGTTTTCTTTGTGGTGAAGGTCTTTCTCTTGAAGAATATAGCAAAGGATTTGGCTAGGTTTTCTTCCCTTGTTGAGAAGGGTTTCCCAGAATAATTCTTGTGTTCTTGTGCATGGTGTTTCTTCTTGTGATCTTGGTTGCTGCAACATAATTGTTTATGGTTTAAGTTAAATGATAAAAAGGAATGAACTTCATGCTTAAACCTTGCTTATTGAAAAATCAACACCCCGGTCACATTATGCTTCCCCAAGTTGAAAACATGTGTGGGGATTCTACCTAAGCATTAAAAACGGTGCTCACACATGCTCCACCTTGGTTGGCATTTTGTATTAGTTATTTTTCATGAGTCCCATCAGTTTCTTATGAGAGACATTTCATTGTCCTCGGGATCCATGGGCGAGCATCTAGAAGGTTAGTGATTGGATTTTATCTTTTGCCAGCTACAAGCCTCTGGGCCTTTAGCCCCTTCTTCCCATGAAATGAGGGATAACCCCTTCTTGGGTCAATACACCCAAAAATCCCAAAAGGTAAGGAGATCATGTGATGACGTGTGGAAAGTGACAAGTATAGTCCGGAATGGCATGATGACTCGTCAGGAGGACCTCCCAGTAGCAAACCTATCCCTAAGGGTGACCCACTTACTAGGGCGCAATGTCAACCACCAAAGTGAAACAGGGCAAAGAGCAGAATGTCCATGCAAACGTTACATAATCAAAAGCAGTAATAGATGCAACAAATTCAAATGCCTCAAATATTGAAATGACACTCACCATAATACCTAGCTTGTACCTCATGGAGCAAAACCCAATGTCTTTCGGAAGCCAGCTGATGTGGTGGATACCGTTGTGATGAACCTGGAGTTGTGGTGGCGAGGTGGGTCTCTGTCTGTGCAAGTGGACACTGCTGGTCAGGTTGTCTCTCGATACTCCATGTCTGCAACCTGAGGGCCTTGAGACATCATCTCCTTAGTTATCCCTAGAAGTTGGGGATAACTTGCCCATTTGTCCAATTTTTACCACATTTAAGACATTTGTTTTCCTTCTTTTTCTCCCTGTTTGAGTGGTGATATTTATAAGTGGTGTAATCACTTGATGCATTGTAATTGGTTGTCTTATTCGAGATTCCAGAATCTGCCTCATGTTAAGTGTTGATTTTTCTTTCGATTATCTTTGCCATGCTTTTGGCTTCAACCGAATTCGTAGGCCTTGATAGTCTTAGCCCATTGCAAATAATGAATTTTAATCCTTAAATATACAATTTGAGTAATTTGATCCTTTGTAAGGTCTGGAGATCTAGTAGCTAGGAATTCCCATTCATGGGTATATTCATTAACTGTCCCTATTTGTTGTAAATGAGTGAACTCGGTAAAGGTGTCATCTTTTTCACTGTGGTGAAATCTTTTAAGAAGATCTTTTGTGAACATTTGTCAGTTAACAGATAAACCACTAGTTTTATTTGACCACCAGGTGGACCAATCATAAGCATCACCTTCTAAGTATAAGGATTGTTATCGCACAAGTTGTGGGTTGGGAAAAGCTCGACCCAACCACAAAATGGCGACAACTAAGAGAACACCTACCCATTGTCACCTTAGGCAGGTATTCCCGTCACTTTAGAGATGAAGTGATCACCTCAAGGGGAGAATCCCGGTGACCCTAGGGGAGAATGAGATGAAAAGTGGTATGATGGAAGTGTGGCCCCTATAGGTCAAATTACTAGATGGAAGAAGGCTCGAGGATGAGTCTCGAGAATGGTTTAAGGTTGCCAAGTCCTTGGGTACGTGCTGAGAGTGTTTGTACCTGCTCGAGACACAAGAAAAACCAACTGTATGCAGTATATGTTAGGTGGACAAGCAAGTTAAGCTTGCTGTCCCTATTTGCAGCAGTCAACAAAAATATAGATCAGCGAACAAATGATTATTAGAGCTGCCAAAAAGATGCTAAAAGTCACGTAAATGATACAAGAGCTTAAGCTAGGTACAACTAGTACAACTCAAGATTGAAAGAGAAAGACTTTAGCATAAATGTAAGGCTGTCATAAACAAGTATTGCAGAGATATAATTACAACCTTATGGCTGTAGCAAACAAGTTGCTACAGCAGAAAAATCAGCCACCAAAACTAGCAAATAATCCACCCAAAAAGTGCATTGGAATTAGTAGATTATAGGGGCAAATTACTAGCAACTTTTGACGGTTGAAAAGAGAGTTATTTAGAAAGTTGTTTAGGGTTTTCTATAGCCCTAATGATTGTAGATTAAAATTGTAACAACAACAGGAAATACTTGGAGAAACAAAACGCCCTTGTGGCCTTAGCAAGCTTAGGACATAGAAAATATTCCAACTTAGACGATCTCAATATCTCATTTTTTACGATTACCAATGCAATGATTTATTTCTCCAATGCATGAAGAATAGTGTCTTTCTATTGGGTAAATGGAGTCTCTTGATTAAACAAGTTGGATGAGTTATTCTTTGGGTTTGTAAGCCCTTTTACTCCCCAAGGCAAACCCTAACCAACAAGAAAAACCTAGGAGCGTGTAAACCCTTTTACTCCTAGTATCCTTTGCACCAAAATTATTTCAAACAATTAAAATGGACTTGAGGGGGTTGTATGCCCTTATACTCCCGAAGAAATCATCACATTAACCTTACAACCAAGAAAATATAGCAATAAACATGAAGTCCTTACCTAGTTGAAGCATTAACAAGATGAAACCCTAATTCACAAAGCAAATTCCACCATAAAGCAAGAAACAATCCTCCAAGAGAGCTAGCGTATCATCCATCCATCCAATAGCAAAGATAAACCATCACAAGATAATGTAACCAAGAGAGAGATAGAAATGCACAAGTAGGGTGCAAATTTCAGCCAAATATCCTTCTCCACATGGGGGAGCTATATCATGAAATGAGATTCAAATGATCTCTATTAATACAAAAAGTCTTCAACATAGTAAGTTAGGGTAAACACAAAATAAGGGGGACAACAACCCTTATTTTTCCCCTTCACAAAAATAATATTATTTAATTTTTACTTTTGCACATGAAAGAAAACCCTAAAATGACGTCACCCCTCTAAGGATGACGTTTTGACCTTTTGAGCAAGTTGTTGGGGTGTGTTGACCACCTATTTCAACTAGGGGGTCAACTCCATGTACCATGAAGATATGCACCTGATGGTGCTACCATGTTGAAGATTTGTTGGTTCTACAAGGAAGTTTTGGCCTTCAACACTTATTTTTGTAATTGGAATTTCCGCTCCCCTGCGTGGGATAATAATGTAATGGGTTTGCATGGATCATAGTTTAGGTCAGTTGCCTAGGACTTTATCATTAGAGAAGTCCTTTCATCGAGTGTTTTTTTTTTCCTCGGGTTATTAATTTGGCCTAACCAACTTTCTTAATTTCCCTTGATTTTTTCACTCCCACAAATTATCCTCCAAAGTGGTGAAAGGCGTTCTAATGGTCGAGCCCTATGGTAGCTAGTGTCTAGGAATATTGTAAATGACCATGCTAGACATCTCCTAGAGTCTTGCGGAATTCCATCGAGTCTAAAGTATTTTTTTTTAATTTTTTAAAATTACCTAGTTAATGGTAATTTTAATTATTTTTTGATAAAAATTGTAAAAACTAGGTCCTTGGGATTTTGATAGGGGTATTTGACATTTGTGCTCAAAAGAAATGGAATGAGACCCCCTACACCCTTGGACCAAGTTTCAGCTCAATTGGACAAGTTTTGCTAGGTGTTTGTCCATGAGAAGTTTAAGTCGGTCTAAAACAACAATTTAATTGCTTGATTTGACATAGTCAAAATGTCAAATTTTTGTAAAATTAGCAAAATGGTTAGAGAAAAGATGGGAGATGATGCCTAAACCCATTCTTAAGCTACCCAAACCCTTTCCTAACCTTAATCCACCCATTCCACTTAATCATCACATCATAAAGTTATTCCCCCCTAGGGAAGTTGTGCCCCCCTTGAGGAAGAAACCTTGGTAAATCAAAAAATTAATGGTGGGGCCTCCTCTCTCCCTAAGTGCACCCTCTTAGTGACTCATCCCTCATGTTTTGACTTGTCAATGGGTGCCAACTCACATCCCACTCACATACCAAAACCCTAACTTGCTAAAACCCTAAGAAGTGCACCTCCCTCTTTGAGATGCTCAATGTTGCTTTGTGATTGACACTTGGAAAGCATCCAAGAGGGGTAGCTCTTGCTTCCCAAGTATAAATAAAGGCCCTTCCCTCCTCATTTCTCATCTATTCTTTGCCTACTGTTACTATGCTCAAATTTCTCCCATCTCTCCCATTCTTTTCTCTTCCTCATTCTTGCTCAACATTTTTGGAGAGAATCTTGTTGCAAGTATTTGCAGCAACCTTCTACTATCAATAATAAAATAAATCTTTGGAAGCATATGGTGTGTTGAGAGTATCTTTGGTGCATCAAGCTATTGGAGGTGACTTGTATTGGTTCATTTTTTGTGCATGCATTTGTTTACTAGTTTAGAGTAGAGATCCCAAGCAAAGTATTTTGCTTGGGTAGATTTGCAATAGTTTTATTGTAGATCTAGATGAGTAGATTTTAGATTAGCAAAGTATTTTGTTTACTCTAACATATCTACTCACCCCTTTGCTCTATCTTGTAGCTTGCTCACAATTATTTGCAGGTCATTTCTAGGATTGGAGAAGCTTGTTTCAGATCTGGAAACTAGCTTATCTCATCCATTTTCACCTTCCAAATTTTCTGCAATATATTTATGTTATTTTCCTTTCATTTTTGAGTATTCTAACACATAGAATAGGTCATTTTTAATCATATTTGTTTGCTGGAATTTTCTGTGTAACTAACAAAAAATTTCTTGAGTTTGTGTCACTTTCGCAGCATTTCCAGCAAGCTTTTGCATGCTGGTTTTTTGCAGGTTGGTGACAAAAAGAGAGATCTACAGCCCATTTGGGGCACATACAAGCTAAAGATCAACCTCCCAAGTTTGGGTAACAAGTACCTATTTCTTTCTCTTCTATTTCTCATTGTAAGCGAGCCCAAGGGAGTCACAAGGGCTTGCATTTCTCAAAGTATTGTAAATTTCTGCGTTTTTCCTTTCTTAGTTTGCCTACACCTATGAAAGAGTTTGGCCAAGCCAACCATCCTAAAACGTAAGGCTAGATTGTAGATTTAATTTCAGCATTTGTTTATTTTACTTGTTTGCCCCACTTGTCATTAGGACAAGGTTGTGTGGCTAGGATAAGTTTTATTTCAAGTTCTTCATTTATTTACCCACTTGTGCACAAAACTGGAAGGCCTTGTCCTCCACCTTGTGCACTTGTTGTGGTTGCATAGTTTAGATTTGTTTTTCAAGTTGTCTATTTCATTTATTTGTTTGCCTACAACTAGGAGAGTGTTTGGCCAAGCCAACCATTCTAAATCGTAAGGCTAGGTAGATGTTTACGATTATTGCTTCTATTTGTTTATGCTTTATGTTTCATATCTTTAGATCTTAGAAGTTAATCATATAATGTTTGCTTAAGCCCATGGAGGCATAATCATTTTTTTTCCATTCTATTTTACTTTCAAGTCATTGCAAGCTATTTTATTTCAAGTACTTAACTCTTTCATGCAATTTCATTTTCAAGTACTTTAGTTTCTTGCAATTTGCTTTTGTCAAGTACAAGCACTTTACTTTCAAGAACTCTACATTGCAATCATTCAACTTAACTTTACTCAATCAACTTTAAAGCTCAATTTATCCTTAGACCTCTAGGCCTTCAATCTATCTAGTTTAATTAGAGCACCTCTAACTGTCCCAACTTTGCTATCATAAAAGGAATTAAGGAAAGAACTTGGGGTGCTAGATCAGGGATGGTCTTACGGCACTAGGTGTCCCCCTTGTTTGAGTACTTTTGTTCCCTGGATTGACCTGTGGAGCTAGGGTGGGGCCTTGTTTGCCTCACTTATTGAGCACCCAACAATCCTTTTGGTATAAGAGGGGAGAGTTCTAGGGAAGTCACTTAGTTTTACGATTAACTTTCACTTTGCTGCAATTTTATATCAGCTAGCTTATATTCACATTGTCTATCGTCTTTTGAGGCTTTACTATCATTTTTGTACTTGAAATTGCCATATATATGCTCTGTTGTTCTTGTTCCGGGCAGGTACACAAATTACTCTTCATTTGCCTCAATCTCTCAGACATTGACCTTGTGAATTTGGTAAGCAGTGAGAGGGGGGATAAACTTGATCATAACCTTATATTTCCAGTCCTTTAGGTTACCGGGGATGCCTCCCCTGGGATAAAACCTTACCTATCCCTAAAATGTGGGGATTTCCTATTAAGGTGACAATGATAGGTTATCCTGTAGTTACGCCAATTTCCCCTATTTGTCTTGGGCTTTGGATAAGTACAAATTGCGTGATAATAGGCCAAATCTTGGGCCTTTACATTAGGGAGGCCCAAACCCCCTTGAGCTCGGGATAAGGTACATATGTCCCAAGCCACCAAAGGGAGCCCCTTTGCCCCTCTTTGTTTGCATCAGGGAAAGTTGTGGAGCACACATTCTCGGGCTTTATATGCTGATTGAAAAGGAAAGAGACATGAGGAGTAATACAAATACCCTTATGCTAAAAATCTGTTCATAACTGTAATTTGCCTAGCAAATGGAAAATCAAGAATGGAACAAGAAAGAAGTTTCTTTCAAAATTGCCCATAATTACCTCCATTGATTTGCAAGAGAATCTTGTACACCAAAGGGGGTCCTCTTGCCCAATAAGAAAAACCTTTATTTTCTCCTCACTAACAATTGCTCGAGTAGCTTCCGCAAAAGTATCAAAACATCACATTGCACCTTGCACATAATGTTGATTTAGTTAAGGGGTTAGAGCTGAGTCATTTGTAAAGTGGAAGTTAAGGAGTTGGTTACTGTCTGGTAAGTATATACAATTGATTTGTCCTTGCATTCTTGTTGCTTCCAACAGGTAACCAAGAGCATCCACTCCAATCACATAGAGATACGACATCAATGGGAATCCCTACTAGATGGAACATTGCGACATGATAAACTCCAATAGCTCAACATTCACATTGACTCTTGCTGAGGTTTGCAAGAAGAGTGTCTCCACATATCAAAGATACAAAAATCCAAATCACAAACAATCCAACATGTTGAGGAGGAAGTCCCATTCAATTTATCATAAATTTTATCAAAATCAATTTTTAAAAGGAGGGCCTTTTATCTAGACTTCTAAACTCACTCAAGGCCTTCCTAGTCAATTATAATATTATCTACAATAAACTTGTCAATAAAACCCATACGTTCCTTGCAAACTATCTGTTAGAATATAATGGATGTGCTCGTTTTACCATTGACAATATCTCTATTGTCACCCAACCATAGGCCGAAGCCACCCTCCGAGCACCTTAACCTTGACAGAGAATCACTCCGGAAGCAAACCCTAGGCTAGATAGCCAAACAAAGGGTAGCGCACCTTTCCCCAAGGATAGCGCACCAACAAGAGCTGATCAGATAGTCCAAACCCTAGCCAAGAGATAGTCCAAGCGTAACTGCTAGCTGCAGCTGCTGCAACGACAACTCCTCCAAACCTGCGCAGAAACTGGGCAACTGTAGTGCGCACAAGTGTTTCTCTGCAATTCTGAGACTGCCTGCCAGAATGAGAACTGGCCTCCTGTATTTATACTAATTTTGGCTAACTACCTGGGCCGACTTCTCATTCTGGGTATCTGTCTGTTCAGTATAAATTATTATTTCTGGACGACTTCTTCTCTTGGAGGCTAATAACCTAATATAAATTATCTTCTTGAGCTGACAAGTCTTCTAGGGTTATTATCCAACTCATTAGGGTTTCTTCTTGCTTCCCGAAGTATTCTATCCTTGCCAGGTTTACACGTGGAGGTAAATACCTCCCGCAGCTACCATAATATCAACACTATCTTGGTCACCAACAACCTGATCCTCCTAGCTAGAGTTTTGGCCCAAGAATTCCATTCTAGATTAACTATGTTGCATGGGGATCCATTCCTACCTTTAAGACCCATGTTTCAGTCATTTCGAGGTTTTAGGGACTTTGGAACTCCTTGGAAATTTTGAAGTGCTTGGGGACTCCATCTGGGACTCGAAGAATCTTAGGGGATTGTTCCCATGTTCTGGATGAAATTTAGGGGACTTTTAGGGGACCGTCCACACATCCCTTGATTTTTCGAGGACCCTTACATGTCCCACGCACTGTAGCTTTCTAGTTGTGTTAAAAAATGGTTGAGAAGTTTTTATGGTTGGGTGGATGGAACCTCTTAGGACAACATTGCTTAAGGTTAGTTGCAACCATGTAATTATTTGTGCACTATAATAATGGTACTAACTTGACACTAGTTTAGAGATTTCATATTAATATCCCATAAGGCTCTCCTAGTCCTAAAGAGGTGTGTACAATTTGCTTGACTTTTTAAATTATCTTTAATGAGAGAGATACCAACTGATATTTGGTTTGAATGATTTGATGGGGAGGAGTTCAAAGTGTGTATAGGGGTAGGTGTGATCAGTGGACCAGAACCAAGAGTTAAGATG
>WSFP011450814.1:0-19738 GCA_009831015.1 Picea engelmannii
CGTTGTTATACGTAAAGCAAGATGAGTCATGCTTCTGACCTAGTTGTTAGACGTAAAGCATGACGTTGTGATTCCTCACTTTTGACCTAGTTGTTAGACGTAAAGCGAGATGATGATATTCCTTGCTTCTGACCTAGTTGTTATATGTAAAGAAAGATGTGACTGACACTGAGCTACCAGCTTAACAAGCTGTGACATTGAGCCAGTGTAGTATTGCTAGCCTAGTGCTGTGATGAGGTATCATTTTTACTGATACATATTTGATGCAGATGATGATAGCATTCTTTCAAGAATGATGATGCTGCCGATGAAGAAAACTTACGATGACTCGTAAATATGCTAGCCAATGTTTCAAGATGATATTGACGATATTGTACTCCTGATGCCACTGATGATGCAGACCTCTCTCACCTGATGCTGATGAAGAATACCCTTCTTGTTAAGGGGGAGTGTTGAAATAATGTATCTACAAAGAGAATTGTTATCATTATTGTTATTTAATTATTAGGATTAATCCCCATTGTGGATTAATCATGTCGATAATTGTATAAGGATTAAATCCCCTTTTGCAGATTGGTCATCGGACAATTATAAAGGGCAGAATAAGAGGTCAACCCCAACAGTTATTATTGAAGACCTAGAATTAATTAAAGTTGGGATTACCCACCCAGAGTGAGAGGTCGGCCCTGCCAGTGAAACCCTCTCACATGTGCTAGTCTTGTATAAATAAGAAGCTAGCGCCTCACTTCTAACACACAACTCACTTGCTCATTCTCTCATGAGGCAAGCTGCAATTACCAGTTGGAGAGAGGAGAAGAAGAGTGGCGCATCTATTGGGGAGGACTATATATATTGGTTTGAGTTATCTCTTGAACATTGTATAAGCTATTTATGATAAGGAAGTTTTTGCTAGGTTTTCTTCCCCTAGAGGGTTTCCCAGGATAAATGTTGTGTCTCTTGTGAATGTGTATTTCTCAGTGATCTTGTTCTTATGATGCTCTTATCTATTGAAATGCAAAGAACTATAATAATGGCATAAAACATTAACACATGGGGTGAGGAAAATCTTTCTATAACAGATGCCCCCTAATGTGTGAGGTCATAGGAGTATCTGCGGTGGATGAAATACATTTTAATTCCTAGAAGTGGAGTAATGGAGACCCAGTTGAATGAACTAGTTGGCCATAAGAATATTACAATCCATAATGACTTTGTACACATGGATTCCAATTTGAATTACACTTCATATCCATGTGTAAATATACCAAAAAGTTGTTCATTGCCATGAATAAGAAACACAAAGTAGATACATGTCAGAGGAAGTCATAGTCTCGAACAAGGCCTAGTGAAAAACAGCCTCAAAATCAATCTGAAGATATCTATATATAATGAAGTATAATATGATCTCCCATGATCATTGAAGTCATATAGGTACTGTTCCAATGAATGATAGCAAAAAATCAGGGAAGTTGCAACTATAAACTGATGTCTTCAAGCCTTCTACATGATCCACAAAAGGTGAAAGTCTACATCATGTGAATAGAGGAGTTGAATTCGAACATAGTGAGACTTCATTTTATTACCAGTCGTTAAGGTATACCGTTAAAAAATGACAGACAACCTACCGATAATGAAAGTAGGTATCAAGGCACCAAGTACATTCTTACAAGTGTGAATAAAGGTGTCGAGGTTGAACACTTGAAGAATCCATTGATTATGAGACATTGATTTATTCCCAACTATTGATGGCGAGATAACCTACCACTGATGAGTGCAAGCCTCTAGGTACTCATAGGACTCTAGGCCTCATTTCCAAAATAGATGATTTGAGGTCGATGGAAGGAGACCCACTAAAAGGAGAAAATTAAGGCATCTCTCATCATTCATCACGATGTACAAATCAATATCTTCATGATTTGGAGGAACTCAAATGAAAATTATGTTCACGAACCAACTACCCTATGTGTCTCTTGCATGCACCAGATGCAAGTAGTGCATGAAAGAGACCCTCTCAATAACATCCTATAAGGAAAACTGTCGAAAAAGGTGAGGAAACCACCAATAAGGCTAATGGCATCCAAGACACTACATGAATCCCAATGTGTGAATAGATTTCTTTTCGTCGAACACAAGGGAAACCTCCCAGTCAGAGACCAATGAGGAAATGTTGACTGTTGGGTTCAAGGTTACCAACCCATAATGAAAGTAGGACCAGGGTGCATGGTAGGACTACAAATTCACATGACTCTAAGATACACTAAGGGTATGGATGACATGCAATGTCAAGAGTTTTGAGAAATTTCTGACATAGGCTTATAGACATCCTTTGAACAAGTGCATGAGACATATGGAGGATTCTGGAAGCATAGACTTGATAATAAAACTTTGTGATGAAGGAGGAACCAATCAAACTCTCCATAGGGACTCAAAGAGTAATCGGTCGGAGGAGTAAACTCTAGGTAATGAGATCAACTTCCTAAGGTCATGCTAAACCCAAACTTTGGATGACAAGTGGACTCAAAAGTTTTTTCTCTGTTTAAAGGAGACATGACTGCTGCCAACATGAGATAATATTCTATGAGATAAGTTTTTTGTTTTTTTATAGATAAATGAATGCTATGATACAAGAGAGGAAAAGAGTGTCACGAGTAAGAAAATAGTTCCAATAGTGAAACATACCTATGCTCAATGCAAGGAGGTGCATGCAGGATGTGGACACTCGAGAGAATGTTTCCTCTTAGGGTACAGGGTGTCAAGTTGCAAAGGATATAAGAAAAAAGGCTCTGCTTTGCTAGAGATGAAAATTGTTGAGGTAGTAAGATTATAGCGATAAAGCGGGAACCGACAATAAGCTCAATACTGTAAGAAGGATAATGGAGTGAAATTACAAATTAATGCCAAATAATTTCCTCTTTTGAAAATTTAGTCCCCTAGGCCCAAAAAATTATAAAACAATACCGAGGAGAACTCTTCTAGCCACTAGTGACTAGAGTATTCCTTTTTCGAAATTAGTCTACTTGGTCCGAAAAGGCTTAAACTTACACCAAATAGACATCCTTTCAAATCCAATTAACGAGTGTGAAATACACAAGTTCACCCGACAATATTTTTTATTTTTAATGGAGTCAGAAAAGAGCTTAAGCAAGACTCTGTGGAAGTCCCATAGGTATAGGTCAGAATGCTTACGAGTGAGAATATGAGGTTCAAACGTAAATTCATATTGAAACTATAAGGACTCCCAGTCTTATGGAAAAAATATCTACATGGGCACTAAATGACACAAAAGTTCTAACTAGGGCACCCATTTTTGGTAATCCTCTACCATTCACTAACAACACTTCTAGTAGTAGAAAGAAAGTTATGTGTCGCTAAAAAATGGGTTCGTACCTAAGGCATATGAATCGTAGTCATAGGATAATGTAAGTGTGAAAAATGGAGTGACAACCTATCCTATATGCTTGGTAATAGAAAATACCTTCCAAAGTAATGAACGAGCAACATGACGCTAGAAACTGCAAGAATCCATGGATAAAACCACCAAAACCAACTCCTTCCACTGCACTATTAGTCCACTAGGTCAAAATAAAAGACTATGAAAAGCGGGTAAATTTTTTCTATAAATAGTAAAAATAACCAGTTTTACCATACCAATTGAATTTTTAACCCACATAGTGCATTTTGGACCAATTTTCCCACGATATTCAAGTGTCGATTGTGGGAGATATGAGCGATGGAATTGAAAATCGTCTGGAACAAGTAAGTACTCTTTCCCTCCTCTTCATTTCTAGTGGATTATAATTTTAAATTACGCTTCATTTTTTGAGTTTTTTAAGGCACAATTTAGGAATTAGGGTGTACGTGGGTTGTATATCATTGGGTCGTGTATATGGAGGCATGTACACAGGAGAGGCAAATCCATCCTGCGTATATTCATCCCTACATGCGACTGTTACCACAACAACCCACGTACAAGTACGCAAATTAGTTTTTTAAATAATTTTGACTCAAAAAATGGATTTCTTCTTGCAGGATGGTACTTGAATGGAGAGAAAGAGAGCATGAGGAAGTTGATGATGTAGTGGAAAGAGAACCAGGGGCCCAATTATCCTTAAAAATATGCGGTCTTTACAAGTTTTTGGCTCTCAAAGGGATGAGGGCTCAAGTGAGATTGCTCCAAATGATGGTGAAATTTTGGGATACGGATACAGAGGCATTCAACCTTGATGGGAAACCATTGAGAATTGAAGTCGAGGATATATATTTCCTTATAGGATTGTCTCTTCAGGGTGAGGTGGTGAACCTCAAATCCCAAGGAGCTAGGAGTGGCATGAACATAGAGGACTACATTTCCACTCACAGTGTTGCAGGCACAAAAAAAGTAGGGAGCCAACTCCCCATTAGGGAGATCAACAACCTGAGTTTGAATATTGTGGTTCTCTTGATTACACGGATCATGGGGTCAACCTCATTTCACCAAGAGTCAAGGCCACTGATGTCCTATTCAGTGGAGTTCTTATGACCACAGTTTATGATTGGTGCACCTCACTATTGGCTAACATGAAGAGCCAATTGATAGACTGCAAATAGGGTAGGAAGAGAAACTTCGGGTTCACATCTATCTTGTGTAGTTTTTTCTTTGAGAGGGTTCTAGGATTGGGCCCTAAAGTGTATATTTCTCCACATAGACAGTGCGATCCATCCATGTCACAGTGGACCGAGTTGATGAGGCGGTTGGGAGGTGGTAAGGTGCCAACCTCATACAACGATGAGTTCTTCTTTTGGTGGCGTCGACAAGTGATAGCCCTAGAAAACTACCCTTATGAAGGGATCGACTACAGAGGAGATCTATACATGCCATTTCCACCAAGTTCCTCCTATGGTGATATAGGTATGAAACAATTTTCAAATATATTTCACTTTTTTGTCTTTTTCAAAAAGAAGAAAAAAAAGCACAAATATTTTTGGATGGTGTCAAGTATTTTAACAAAAATGATTTGTTGTGTAGATGTAGGTCCGTGATGGCTGGATGGATTCCCATGACACCGGTGGATGAATCGAGGGGATGATCCAGTGGGAGGATATGCGGAGAGAGTGCTTCAAAATGTGCATGGAAACCTATCTCGTTTGATGCACAGGATTCCCATGGTTTAGGTAGAGGATCTGCCAGAGGTGATGCAACGACATGTGATGGGTGTGCCCCCATGTGTGGGCGCAACTCTTCCAGTGTCTCACAAACTCCATAGTATTCTATCATCACACACATCTGGCGCCACATGTGTAGATGCCATGGTCATTGTATTGATCGATTGTATATTTATTTTGAGGGTGTGAGCCCCATTTTGTACTATAACACCATATTTTTGGAGAGATGAAATATATAAAAAACCTTGGTCCTAGACTTTACTTATGTTACAATGTGTACATTGATAAATTTGTTTTATTTACTTTAGTTATGTGAAAAATTCCAATTTAAAACATAATTATCATATGCATCGAATACATAATTAGAACTTCTCGGTATGTGATTATAAGTAATAAAATCAAAATGTCGTTCCAAAAGTCGTACCCATAGGAATCATCGGAGTAGATTAGGATCTCACACACGGTAATTGTCGTTCAAATGACATACTACTAACTGGGATTCCAGGTGAACCTCTAAAGACCGAACACCATGTGAAATAGCATTGCATAAAAGCTCTATAATGACACTATATTCAACCACATTATTCATTGATGGCCCTAGACAAATGCCACCTGAAGACACCAGTTGACCTTCAAGTGAGTAAACAACCCAAGCGATGGAAGCCAAGTTCTGTGTATGACGACTGGAACCATCTGCGAATCCTAAGTAAACTGAAGACTCTGTTGACATCTTCCAACCAAGGGGAAAATCGATAAGCAAGCCGAAGACACAAAGGAAAATATATATATATATATATATATATATATATATATATATATATATATACACTAAGATACACTACTATACAAAGAG
This sequence comes from Picea engelmannii, assembly GCA_009831015.1. NCBI lineage: Eukaryota > Viridiplantae > Streptophyta > Pinopsida > Pinales > Pinaceae > Picea > Picea engelmannii. The sequence continues at coordinate 5,996 of WSFP011450814.1, forward strand.
TGATGCCCAAGCTTAAGGCTCAAGCGTAATATATTTTTAAGTAGAGCCCATTTCTGGGCTCAGCCAACATATTCCCTTCATACTCTTCCAATTCATAGGATCCTTTTTCTAAAACATGTCACACAATATAAGGACCATGCCACATTGGGTTGAACTTACTTTCCCCCAATGGTTCTTTGGCTTGGTCATACAAGAGGACCAAGTCACCCTCAGTGTACTACCGAGGACATACAAACTTATCATACTATACCTTGACACACCATTTATTCACTTCGATAGCCGTATAGTCATCTCGACGCTACTCATCTAGGCTCTGTAGGTGTACAAGGCATTCTTCAAGATCGTAAGTGTTATGTAGGAGCTTAACTGTCAGTCTAAGGTAAGGTATTTCACATTCAATAGGAAGGATCGAATACACACTGTGTACTAAATAAAAAGGAGAAAAACCAGTGGATGTCTTAACCGAGGTTCGGTATGACAAAAGTGTCGGGTAAAGCATTAGATGTCAGTCATATTTTCTCTCGCTGACAGTTTTATGAAAAATGGTCTTGAGAGACTTGTTTACAGCCTCTACTTGTCCATTTTCCTAGGGATATTAAGGGGAATAAGGACCATGTTTAAACCCCAGTTTTGATGTTAACTCTTTCATCATTTCGTTCTGAAAGTGACTGCGATGACCAGTGACAATCTCCCTCAGGATTTCAAACCCGACTATAATTTGATTGAACATGAGAAATGTTGCAGTCTTACCATTGAATTTAATCGTAGGCATGGACTATGCCCATTTATTAAAGTAGTCTACGACCATGAAAATATGTTGATGCCCCCCAGTCGAAGCTGGGTTGCAATCCAAAATATCCACCCCCCACTTGGTGAAGGGACCAACAGTGATGACCGGTTGAAGAGGGGTTGGATGTGAGCACATTTTTCGAGTGAACACCTAGGAAGGGTGACAATTCTTGACCACTTCGACACAATATTCAAAAATAGATGGCCAAAAATAACCATATCGCAATATTTTTTGGGTTGTCGTAAGCCCAGATAGATGACCACCACAAGCCCCACTGTGACAATCATTAAGAACTGACTCAACCTGTTCGTGAGTCAAGAAACAATGAAATATATTATCTACACCTTGGCAATACAAAGTGTCACCGATGATAAGGTAGTTCTTAGCTTGATATCGTATACGTCATTGATCGTCTCTTGATAGATGCTGAGAGAAATTCAAGGTTTGAAGATATATCAAAATGTCTCCATACTAGGTGTCCGAAGATGATATAAGGAAGATGTTTTCATTTGCAAATGAATCGACATGAATGACGTCCTCATGTAATCGAGGGAATTCTGAAATTAAATCGGTAAAAACTAGCGATTTCTTGGATTTTGCCGAAGCAAAATCAAGGTAAAACTCTTGCAAAATGACAATCCATTTATTGTAATTTCCCGCTATGATACACCTAGGAAGGACATATTGAAATGGATTGACATCAGGAACTATGGTATTTTTGCAAAGAAATATATAGTGCCTCAATATTTGAACCGTGTGTACGACAACCAAAGCCAGCTTCTCAATGTGAGAGTACCTAAGTTCAGGGTCGATTAAGTTTTGACTAAGGTAGTAGATGACGTGCTCATGGAGCTCATCAACCTCTTGAACTAAAACCATATCAATCATCCCTTTGGAAGTGGCGATATAAAGCATGTAATATTTGTTGTAGTCTGGAGGCTTCAGCAGAGGCGTCGATACCAAGGATTTCTCGAGGCCATGTGTTGATTATGCGAAAAAGGATTAGTCATCATAGCGTGCGGTTGAGATAAAAGCCTCACAACTTCCTCGAGTTTGGGGCACAAGTGGGTAAGGTTATCATTAGTATAAAATTTGCAATGAAAATTCACCTTCTGCTTATCTTTCTTTCCCTCACCAGCATTAACCTTCAATCTATCATTATTAGCATTGTCCTTGGTTTTATTATCATTACTCCCACCCTTACGATTACCTTGTCCTTTCTTTCTATTCCCTCCTAGTTGTTGGTTACCATTCGGGTTGGTCGACGACTGTACAAAATGCACATCTGTCGACTGAGTGGGAGAGGTGGAAACAAACAAAGTCTGACCTCCTACAGACTGGCTTAGAGACAACTCTTTCAACTAGTTCATCACCAAGTTTGTATATTTAACGTTTGCGGAGCCTATAATGCCATTGGCATGAGGCCTATCATTTTTCCTAGGGTCGTAGTTTGACCTCGGTGCATGAGGAAGAATTTCGTATAACATCCCAGACTGAGCATATATGAGATCTAACTACTGGGATTTGAAAATCACTTCCTCTTCAGATTTAACTCCGGATGTAGAAACATCCTTCGAAATATAAGGCAGTAAATACTTAAGAAACCATTCCAATAAGAACTATGGAGGAATGTAGGATTTTATCAACCTCTTCTGTCTACGCCACTCTTGGATATGGTCCAAGATGTGGGTGGCTTTGTCCTGGCGGAGGTCCGATAGAATTTCTATGCCGACATCATAATGAACTGACAACTGGAAGTGGTTGAGAAAGACTAAAACCATCTGGTTAAAGTTACTGTATGTCCCAAAGTATGAAAATGACCTCCCCCAGGTGGAAATCTTGAGGATAGAGGTGGATTCGTCATGAAAAACGTGTTGGTCAGAATTGGTGTGGAGGAGGTAGGTGTAAAGGACAGAACATAGGAAACAACTTGTCCACCCGGTTGATTACTCCATCCATGTGCATTAAGACTAGGATTACACCCAAGGTGAAATGGAGGTTGGCTTCCGACCGTGGGATTCATTTGGGGAATGTGAGATCCACCAAATGAGAGTGGAATATGCAGAGAATCCATGCCCCCAAGTCTAATACTAGGATTTGTATTCGTCACTGGAATGGATGACAAAAATTGCGATGTCAGATTCATCATACCATAAGAGAAAGGGATAGAGGTCATAGGAATGGACTGAGTATTGTACCTAGGTGTACCAAAAATAGTCCCAAAATGGTTCATCACTATTGGTTGAGTAGTAACCATAGGTTGGATAGGAGTGATGACTGGAACCTTCGACACTACAACCATTGTGGTTGAAGGTGTAAAATGAGATCCATTAACTACCGCAGGTATGGGAGTCGAAGGACTCCCAATAAATTTCTAACCTGACTCAGTACTCATACTTGTATGATTGCAAGTCTGGTAGGTGGAGGTGTTTGTGCCATGTTTGATAACTTTACGCCTTTTAGAAGGCAAAGACTCAAGATGAAGTGGTAACTTTAACAAACAGCAGGACCTACGAGGAAGCTGGTCTGGATCCATAATGACTCAAGACTCAAGATATAAAAATAAAAATCCTAAGGCCAATTAACAATCAAAGAGTACACAAAAGTAAAAAATAAAGGCCAAATGCACACAAACATTATAAAATGGATGAAAAGGGGCCTCCCTCACTAGAGTAGGTATTCCTCTCCCAAGAGGGGACTGAGACTCCCTTAAAAATATCGGAGGTATCATAATCAATTATAAGGTCCCTCATGGGATTAACAACACATTCAGTCAGATACCCTAGAGATTTAATCCTCCATAAAGGTTGTGTGTTGTCCAACCCTTATCTGACTCAGGGTACCTACAATATAACCCCTGCAAGTAATCTATGTGGCTACCTATGTCAAGAAACTAAATCCACCATGATATAACCAATGTGAAGGAGAACAATCGTAAGTTAGGTACACCATATGGGCAAGGTTAAAAAACCCAAAATATTGAAAGCATCACCTCTCACAGAGGTAAAGGTACTAGAAAGACCCCCATATATGAATATATCCCAAGAAATATCTCTGATTCTAAGAAGGTATTATAGGGATATATCTGCAACCAACTTCGCGTGACCTTGTGATTAAATTCGGTGTGAGAGGAGCCTCCTGACATCACTAATTATACAATGGATTTCACCACTCCCTTATTCAAACACATATGTTGAGTTTAATATCCTTGGAGAATTTTACTCACAAAATCCTATTCCAAGGCTCTATATCTTAAGCTAGTTTGTGTACCCTGAAATATAAAATTGTTTCTAATCAATTTTAAATTTATCAACGTTACATTTAATGGCTTTGTTTATTCAAAAGATGTGGTTGTAAAACTGATGATGTTGTGACTCAACATGTAAAATGAATACATATGAATATAATGAAAATTCCCAACTTCAATTCTAAAAAAAAATTGATAATCTTTTCACAAATGCAACTTTCAATTCAATTCTACAATTTCAATAAGATACAATATTTCCATGTATACCGAGATCAATATTAAACAACCCAAAAATCAAATGCCAAAACACAAAATGTATATTTTGGTATTTTCAATATAAAGAATGAAAATTTAAGGACTGAAGAACAACTTGATATATAGACCCTACTGTAAGAAAAAACAGACAAACCAAGTAGGATACCAAGAAGAAAACACTCAGCCTAAGATGCTACGACAACCAATGAAAAAAATGATGAGAAAGAAGAACCGCCTGAAAATTCAACCAAAGAAAGGTTTCCTATCACTCTGTAGGCACTCAATAGTTCAGAAAAAGACCCAAGGAGACTCAACAACTATCAAAACTCACACAACATACACCAATAATTCAGAAAAAGACCCAAGGAGACTCAACAACTATCAAAACCCACACAACATACACCAATAATTCAGAAAAATACCCAAGGAGACTCAACAACTATCAAAACTCACACAAAATACACCAAACACAACAATCAAGCAAAAAATATTGATGTACGTGACTGTTTATGAAAAAAATGCATATGTGCCCTATAGAATGACAACTCGCGTATGTACGCGCCTGTCAAGGGAAAACACATGTATATGTATTAAAACATTGTCAGGTTAAGGATAAGGATGAGAAACTCATATGAAAAATGAAAATAGGTTGTCAAGCAATCGGACGACAAGGAAACTCATGCTAACTGAGAGCAATCAAAGGAGAAAAACACTCTAAACCCCAAAATAGAATATGCAATCCCCAGTATGGTCGCCAATTATGTTACAAGGAAAATCACTCTATGGAATGGGGTAAACCACAACAAATAGAATGAATACATAAATCGACTCTAATCCCAAGTATGCCATATAAATGTAAATTCTAACAAGACAAGTTAAAGAGCCTACCTCGTCTAGATGTTTGATGAAGACCACCATTGAGCACGTGACCCAAATATTTATACCTTCAACTTTTTCTCAACAACCAAGAAACGAAAGCATATGGTGATAATATATAAAGTTAGCACATACAATAGCATAGTCCATTAATATTCATAAAAAATACTCCCATGGAATAACAATTCAAATATTTGAAAGACATTAATTGGACAAGAAAAGAGTATTTCTATTAAAATATGATCAACACAAGTGTATGAGTGACAAACTTCCATGTCGGAACGTCTCGGAACCAAGAAACTAAGTCCCTTCCAGTTGGGCCTCCACCACTTCAATGCTCCACCAAATGAAAGATCATATAAGAAAGACAACGAGGTTCTCCATCAAAGAGGGAAGAGTTTGGGGGCTGAAAAATGTGTTCAAAATTTAAAGGAAAAAGGGATGCAGACTCAATATGAAGTGAATAATTTCTCCAGAGTAACGTTTCTCTCAAAAGTTGAAATCTCTCCCCCTCCACAGATTGGATATGGCCTGTTTTATATCCTTCAAATGGAACTGAAGGGATGAGTTGGAACGTTTCCAGTATATGGAAGGTCAAGGATCATGGATATCGTGATGTGACATGGAAATCCAATACAATTTTTTTATTTTTGGCACAAAACCCAATGTACGCGGGTTGTAATGGTTCCACCTGCGTATACACATGTTGTATAGCTGTTAGGGCGTGTATATGTGGAAAACTATTATTTTTATCTCTGGGAAGTGCAAAAGGGGACTTCAAGTCTGCATAGGGAAATGGAAAAGGCCTTCTAAGCAAGTTGCATGGGGTGAGTCAAATATTGCTATAACACCTATGTTGATAAAATTCCCATTGGGATGAAAAGGAAATATGTATTTTATGAGCTTCCATATTAGGAGCATGTTAAGATTGGCCACTTATTATATCCCATTCATATATTGAAAAATGTTTCATCTTCTTTATGGAGGCACATATCATCGAATACGAATGACACATTAACTATTAGGAGAGATATTATTTCTTCAAATACTAAAAAGAGACATTGGCGAAGAAAATAAACTAGAGGAGAGGTTGCTCCATCTTGGTATTTTAAAGAAGGTGATGTCCCATGGATTTTGAAGAAATATGATCTTTCTATGCAGTATGTTATATTGGGTGTGAAGGAACCTTATTTATATAGGTTGACTCCATGGCCTTGTTTCACTATAGAAGGGATTTTTTTTAGATTTAAATCACATTATTCTTCTTCTATATTGTCGGTAAAAACATGATATGCACTCACAGTTTTATGGAAATTAATGGTGTGTGTGTGTCTATTTTATAGTGTCATTATCCTTTTCTCATGCATGGTTGTGTGAACCATGACTTCCCCCAAGACCTATGACATTCCATATAGAAATTATCTTCATCTGTACATTGGATCACATCAAAGAAGATTCATATGGCTACCATTCCATGATGGCGTCGAGAGATTGTTTATATGATTGTGAAGTAACTACCCACAAGTTTTATGGACTTTCAATCCCATCTTCTAATTCACTTATCTGATGTCTGTGGGTGTTCTTCTTAGGGGGAACACGAAAAAATAGAAGAGGTTTTTTCAAGAAAGGGAAAAACCAAAGGGTTCTATGGCAGAGGGGTACATAGAATACAAGTCATTTTTTTATGCTAGCGAGTACATCAAGAAAATCAAGGACACAAAATGGGCAGTCATTTGGGATGAACATCAAGATGAGGACAAAAGGGAAGGGGATATACTCCAAAAGAACATAAAAATTCGTTTGATAGAGAGTAAGTCAATTATATTTTGTCGATTTAGTACAGATAAATTACTTACATTGAAGTTGATAATATATATTTGATCTCATGCTATTCATTTTAAATTTTAGTATACATCAATGAATTTAGAAATTGATCCCATCAATAAATTTGTTATTTACAATGTGGAGGAAATGCGACCATGGGTCTGATCATATGAAGAGAAAATAAGGAAATGGGACAATGATAGGAAATATTTCAGACAATTGAATGGTAGACACATGCCTTATCCTAATCATTTAATAGAAAATATGCCAAAAATATGTCCCAACAGCTAGGGGGATGACCAGATACAAGAGAAATATGGAGTGTCTAGTCATAACCCACATGGAAAATATTTGGATGCACTAAACACAAGGATCAGGTGAAACAACTCTATAATGACCTATATAAGTACCACATTATATTTATAATATTGCACATTTGAATTGTAACATTATTATGTTTTTATTAATGTTTTGGTTATTAGACATATGACATTGTCCTTTGTTCTCATTTTTACATGTGCATTTGTTCCCATCTATGTGGTAATATGGACATCATTTTCACATTGAGTATGTTAATGATGGACACATCACACAATATTTTGGAGTGGAGGTTGAGTTTGACCAATCTAGTCATGTTAGCCACCATGATAAAAAATTAATAGAGGGGAAGTTAGGTTACATTGGAAAGATACAAGAGATCATGCAAGTGGACTTCTCATCGTTTTAGTGCATTTTTTTTTTTTCAAGTAGTGGGATACCTTCAAATATATAAATGTAAAGGAATATGGTGATAGTGGGATAATATGTATTAACTCTATAAACATGTGGGTTGAAACTAAGGAGCCTTATGTTTCCCCAAAACATTGCAACCAAGTGTTTTTTTACCCAAATGTGTTGGATGGGGATTGGTGGTTTGTATTAAGACATGATCCTAGATCTAAACATCGTTTTGAGAACAAAAATTTTACAATTCAAAGTGAGGAAGATAATTAGGGTGATGGTAACAAAGTTTGATTTGCAAATGATTTGTTTTGGAATTTATATTGTGGATGTGTCATTTTATTATGGTTATCTATAATGGCTAATTATATATATTTTTTCATTTTATAATTATGTTGGATACGTTCAAAGTATATTGTTTTTGGTAGATAAATATCCCTGAATTGTGGGATTAGCCTGTGGTTGAGATGCCACGACCTAGCGGAATCTAAGCCGTTAAAATCACCCAGGGATCGCACCCGACCCGGACCGCACCAGCCCTTAACATGGCTGGATTTGAGGTGTCCCCATAGGTTTTGAACCGATGACTTCACTTACAGAGTGCCTTAATAGCGCACTCCCTCACCAATTGCTCTACACCATGGGGAATAAAAATATGAAGGACATGGGGGTGGGATTTGATCCACTTATGTGTGCATGAGTCACTATACCATTTAATATAGTATCTCTGGGTCCAACCACACGTTTGACCACTACCTCAATGTGCCCCCATGGCTCTAGGTAAGGCCCTCACGGGAATTGAACCTTTCCTAATGGTGAAAAATGCCTTGCTTTCCACCATTGGATCCACCTCGTTTGGACGGATATGAAATGTCAACAAGCATTTACAACCACCATATTGAAATTACAATAAATAGTACAAGCATAAGATGTGGTTTTGATATATTTTATTGTCATATTTATTGTTTATTATAGCAAATTTATGTTGCATTGCATTAACATATGTTTATGTTAACCTTTGAATTACTAAGCATTGATTAAGATATCAAAAATATGGTGAAGTACAATAGTAAATATTTATTTTAAATTATATTTTATTTAACAAAAAATGAAGATATTAAAAAATCAAACCTCCAATTTTTTATTGTTTGAAAAATCAAAATTCAAATAAATATATACTTACTTTGATGGAACATCTAATGACAATTCCAACAGAATAACTTTGTGCAACATCTATGAGTTCTGGAATCACACTTGTGGTGTTGGCATTAGCAAATATTATGACATTCCCAACCTTAACAAGTGTAATTGTCCCGACCTTCACCTATTCCACTCCATCCATTAGTTTTATAATCGTATAAACTAATCGTTCTTTTTACATTCTCCTTTAAATAAGTGTCAATATAGAAAGGAGAAGGAAATTCTAAAAGAGTATTTTTATAGAACCTAGTCAAAATTAAGGAAAATTTTAATGATCCATACTTATCTAAAAGTATAGAAACCTTTGTAAATTTTACTAATTCTTAAAATACTAATTATAAAATGTTTGGTGATATTGTTTTTTAATAGAAGATTCATAAAGTTAGTATTAGAGTAAAAAAATGTGAAACCATTTCATTGAAAGTGTATAGATCATTAACATGTATTACTATTCTTTATATTTAGTATTTTAAATTTAATTGAATAAATTTTATATATTATAATAGTTGGATAATATAAATTAATAAAATCTTTGGAAAATTGAATATTAATATAATATAATATTTTTGATTTTAGTAAAAAAATATATTATAACTTTTTCTTGTAATCTTTGAATAATAAAAATAAAATAAAAATAACATTATAATTACATCATCATTATTATTATTAGAGAATAATTATATTATAATGTTATTATTATAATATACGAAAAAAGACATAAATATTCAAATCACGATCATTTCACTCATCATATTTAAGTATTTTTGTTTCTAAACATCTTTAATCAACATATTGTATCTTGTTGGACAACAAAAAGTTCACCTTGAAGAAGAGTTAAACATTATATGGCATTAATGGTTATAACTTTTTGTAATCACAATCCAAATTAAATGATTTCATAACAGTAAAGTTAAACATTATATGGAAACCATAAATTTAAATGAGTGATATATCTCAAATTTAATTTAAAAATAGAGAAATCATTAGCAATGTTAATCATTAGCATACTCATAATACATTTTATAAATCAAACAATAACAACCACCAAATTATATGAAAAACATAATATACATGAGAGATATACATAAAAATATACATATCAACAAAATATGCAATAAACATGTCATATATACATCTCATTTCAAATATAAAACAATCAATATGAATGTCAATCAATACCACTACTATCTAGGTCCACCACCAGAGCCAAATGCATCAACGTCTCTGCTACAAAAGATATAGGTTCTATCAATAATAATATCATAAAGAAATGTCGACATAAGTGCACTATCAAATGTCTCTCTATCAAGATCATCGACCTATGAAGAAGTACCTGATGTGAACAAAGTGTCCAAAGCATCAAAATATTGTGACACATGTAGAGGAGGAGGAGGAGGAGGATCGGTGGTTGATGACATATGTGGAGGATAAGAACAAGGATTGGTGGATGGTGACACAAGTGGAGAAAGAGGAGGAGGGTCGTGCATGGATGGAGCAGATACATATTTAGGGGGACGAGGAGGAGGAGGATGATCGAATTTGGATGTAGGTTAAGACACATGTGGAGGGGAAGAAGGAGGATCGATGGCTGGTGCAGTCGAATCATGTGGATGAGAAGTAGGAGGAGGAGGACCATGTGGTGGAGTAGAGGATGTGGATGGGTTTCTTGATGATCCATATGAATTAGGATCATGAGTAGGACCCCTCAACCTCTCGACAAGGTTGAATACACCGAAAATTTGACACATCAACAATTTCATGTCACGAGGAAGACTCCTCCATATCGTAGAGAGATCATGTACACATAATATGTCTCTAACCGATGTGGGTACCACTCTTTGACTAATTATGACACTGCATAGGTGATCCACCACCTCTATTCAGACTCTTTGATCCAACTTTCATGGCATGCAGGGTCTCTATACTGCAGGTTGGTCCTCTACCTCTTCCATCTCCTTATCCTGTTGGGGAGGCTCATCCCCAACATATGTGCCAATATATGCAAAATAATAGATAATAATAATAATAATATAATTGAAACAAAATTTTACAATAAATTACATGTGCATTAAATAAGACATAAAAATATGCAACTATATTTATCAAAACATAATGATAATATTACCTATCTCATTTGGTGGCTCGACTGTTGTAAATAAGATTTTTGGACATAGTCTCCAATCTATCCCCACATATTGGTACTATACAATATCGAGGATAGGATTTCCCTCACTATCCAATAAATCAAATACATCCTTATTGACCAAAGTAATGGGAAACTCAAGTTCGACCTTATTGGGAAACAACTCCCCCCACATGTGCATATGTGTATAAAGAATAGGTCTAGCAGGAAAGAGGGGTACTACGAGTTGAGTGGCATGAACCCTCTCAAAAAATATTGTAAATAACTCTAACGCAAATGTGAATAATCTCGTCCCATTTAAAACGGTGCAACAATGATCTAATGAAAAACAAAATTGTCTCAACAAAATCTCCAACCACCTAATCAATCAACGCCTCTGCATTAAAATATAAACATTATGAAACAAAGAAAAACTAATGAGCTTCCATCAGAGCTATAGTGTCATAATATCAAGATAATAAGAAACAAGAACCTAACCTCATTTCTATCAAATGAATGCATATGCAGCTAACCACCAGGAACCTGTAACTTTGAAGAGGAATTCATTTCCATAAGGACATATCTCTGCACATATGCTAGTTGGGTCTCTCTTGCAACACCCTGTGATAGCTCAGGGAACTAGGGGAAATCCTCCCCCTCCTAGAAAACCTGGTGATGAAATAAACATCCTCCTCCTTGGGATGATACAATAGATCGGGACCCACCCTGAACCCTTGTTTCCCATGATCCCAACAATGGATAAAATACTATAAAAATGAAGAGTTCCCACTAAGGAATGTAATTTCCTTATAAAACTTGAGGAGGCCAACATCCATCAAAATGGAATGTGTTTGTTGTGAAACAGGGTGAGAGAACAACTCCCTCTCCCTCTCCCTAGCCTCCCACTCATGTACAAATGTGTGCATCTCAACCTACTACCGTTGATGTTGCTCCTCCTCTCATCATCGTCTCCTTTGATTCAAATACAAATATTGTTAGGAACATATATATATAGATAAAATAAATTGAAATTATAAAACACACATAAATAAATAACTTGTATTTAAAAAAATATTAAATAATTTGTTTTTGCAAAAAATATAAAAAAGTATTTGGTGCACCTAAAACAAAACCTACACCCTGCCTTTGGTGGTCTATATAAAAAAAAAACATCGCCATGTGGTGTTATTACTAACACGCACTGGTGCACCATGTTTCTTGTTGCACCACCACTTATTTTAGCAGTGTGTCCCATAAGATTCACCACACTATTAAACTATGAAATAATCAGTCAAGTGTCGTTCTCTTTACAACACTAGTGTATTTGTTCTACTTAAGGGCACTGCCAGGTTAAATTGTTTCATTGCAACTTATGCAGTGTGATGTGTTAATATGAACGCATCGATTCTATCGTGTTATTGTAGCACCAACATTACATTTTGTTGTACATTGGGTTGTATAGAGCACTGATAACAGGGTATCCAATAAAACACCCAAGCACACAAAATCATACAATATTTTCCTGATGCAATTATTTAACTGCAATTGTTTATTTCATTAACAAAGACGCACCACTACGCTACAGTTTGTGGCGCACAAAATTACCGATGCACTTTGTTAAACTAAAATCACTGGTGCGCCAGTTTTACCAGAGCACCAACATGTTGTTTAGCAGTGTGTTGTCTTACTAACACACTAGAAACAGGGCCTTACAAAATATGCACCACTATGCTTATTTTTCAAAACCTGTCATGGTGTGTATTTTCAACGTTTACGCACTAGTGCTCCATGGTTATTGTCGCATCATCACGTATTTTATCAATGCATCAAATAAGACACACTGTGCTGATGGATTATAAATATTTGGCCCGATGTCCTTATCTTTACAACATCAATGGGTTTGTTGGACCTATGGGAACCACCAAGTTTAATTGCTTTATCGCAACTGAAGTAGTGTGATGTGTTATTATTAACTCCTCGATGTTATTGTGATATTGTAGCACCATTGTTTTGTTAAACGATTCATTATAAGCATGGAGTATCGGGCATGGGGAGTCCAATGAGATACCATGCTATACCAAGTCGGTCAATATATGTCTCTATGTGGTTATGTAAATAACACCGGTGCATTTGGTTAAAATGGTATCACCTCTACGTAAAATTGTGTATATTGTAAAGTTATCAATGCACTTAATTAAGTGGAATGTATTAGTACGGGGAGAAACCAATTACACGCCAATTGTGGGGCATTCCAAAGGATGCACCGATTTGTTTTTAAAAGTTATCACGATTCTCTTCCTTGAATTTCATCGATGCATACTTTATATTAGACGCATCGGAGGTGGTGCTTACTGTTGGGTCCAGACCTATTTTGAAAAGGAAAGCTATTTTGGGTGCATGCCTAGTTTTGGAGAAAAGTTTTATTTTGGGAAAGACCTAATTTTGGAAAGAAGACCTAATTTTGGAGAGCATGCAAGAGGAAAAGAAGCATGCAAGAGGAGAAGTAGTGTGGCACACAGGAAGGAAAGCCTAACCATGATAGGTTTAGGGGTTTTGATAAATATTGTAATGACTATAATCCTGTAAAATAGTATAAATAAGGACCTAGGATGTCTAGGTTAGGGGTTCGAAAGGGTTGGTGAAGGTTAAGGTTGTTGTTGTTGAGTTGATGAAAAGTATTATGATTTTAATAAGGTGGTTGGAGAGTCA